>JASDQU010107703.1:17756-29074 GCA_032191745.1 Picea mariana | reverse complement strand
TAATTGAGCAAGTGAGATTAGTATAAGTTTCTTTACTACAACACTAAGCTACTTTTGGAATTGAGCATATATAGTGCATGGTTATATTTGAAATAAAAGACTTCCCTGGGTTGATAATTTATGTTTCACTTGGTTTTTTGAAATCAATTAAGCAATTATAGTGACCAACAGTGGAGTATGAGGATCTTCTTCTTTTGATTTCTGTTCTTTTGTAGAGTCTGTTTCATCATCCTTTGGATCAAACTCTATTTTCTTTGGTTCTTCCTTACTTGGTAGGACTTCCTATTTGAAAACACCCTTCATTTCTATAAATACCACATCTCGTAGATACAAAACCTTCTTAGTTTCTGGCTTCCAAAGTTTATAACCTTTGAGACCATATTTATACCCAATAAATATACACTTTTCGGCCTTCTTATCTAGCTTACTCCTGTTTTCCATTGGAAAATGAACATAGTCCTCACAACCAAATACCTTGAGATGTGTGAGAGAATGTTTCTTACCAATCCATACCTATTATGGAGTCTTGTCATCTTGTGTTGATGAGGGTGATCTGTTGACTAGGTAACATGCAATACCCACTTCCCCTGCCCATAATTCTTCCCCTAACCCGACACCACTAAGCACGCACCTTGATTTTTCCATCAACATCTTGTTCATCCTTTCTGCAACTCCATTCTGTTGATGTGTATATGGAGTATTCTTCTACCTTGCTATACCACACGTCTTATATAATTATTCAAATTCATTCGTGCATAATTTTCCACCATTATCTATCCTCAACACCTTAATTCTTTTCTTTGTTTGATTCTCAACAAGATCCTTAAACTCTTTAAAAATATCAAAGACTTCAAATTTCTTCATGAGGAAATATATCTAAGTATTCCTCAAGAAATCATCTATAAATGAGACATAGTACAAAGATTTTTCTAATGATGGAACTGACATAGGTCCAAACACATAACTATGCACTAGCTATAAAATTCCTTCTGCTCTCGTTGCACCAGAGGAGAATCTTACTCGATTTTGCTTCCCATATACACAATGTTCACAGAAATAAAAATCCAGAGAAAAGTTAGACAGATCTTCAACCATACCTTTACCATGTATTAGTCGAAGACCCTTCTCTCCGATATGCCTCAGTCTTTGATGCCACATCATAACCTTTTCTCCAGATACCGTAGGGATTTTTTATTCTTTTGCTCCAATATCATGAACAATGGAACTATTACACCCATCACTAATATTTCTTCCTTGCATCTTATACATAGTTCCAATCTGAATTCCCTTCAACAACACCATTGCTCCTCAAACCATCCTACAAGTTTCTTTTTCAAATACTATTTTTACCCCTGGATTGCCCATTTTGCTTACATAAATCAAATTTCTGACCAATCCTAGGATGTGCAAAACACTAGGAAGTTTTCTAATGCTTCCATCTATGAGCCTCAATTTGACTTTTCCTCTTCCTATGATTATGGTTATTGAGTCATCACCTAGGAGAACATTACCTCCATCATACCTTTCATATTCACATAACCACTCCCTATGGGGAGTCATATAAAAGGATGCACTCGAGTCAACCAACCATGCCTCATGATATGCATGTGTTATTGAAGAAGCCAAGTACACATCCCCTCCTTCTTCCTTGGATGTCTTTTCTTCTGTAGAGGGGGAACCTTTAGATCCCTTCACTTTCTCAATGCTTTTGGATCTACATTTCTTCTTGAAGTGCCCTTATTTTCCACATCTCCAACATACCTTCACAAAATTTCCGAGAGATTTAGATCTACCCTTAGACTTAGATCTCCCACTTGAGGACTTAGATCTATTTCTATCCTGGGAGCGTCCTCTTGCAAATGATGCAGTTGTGCTTTGTCCTTCCGTCTCATATCCTCCAACAACAAGGATGAGACCACATCATCAAAACTCAAGGTAGTTTTATTACTACCTATGGCCACAACCAGACTATCCCACGAGTCTGGTAAAGAGAAAAGTAAATTAATACACTTATCTTCATATGAAATTTTAATCTCAATAGATAATAATTGACTTACCACAGTGTTGAAGGTGTTCAGATGATCTGTCACCGAGTCTCCATTTCTCATCCTTAGGTTATACAACTTTTTCCACATGAACAATTTATTTACAAGGGACTTAGACTGATACAAGTTCCCCAACTTATCCCATAACTCCTTGGCTATAACTTCCCCTGACACATTCAATAATACTGAATCTGAGAGACACAATCAGATTGTGCTCTTTTCCTTCTCATCCAAATTTTTCCAGTCATCTGCTAACGTTCTTGTAGGTGTAACACCTAGATCCACCATGCCCCACTGATCTCTATCTACCAATAGATCTTCCATCTTGAGCTTCCATAGCTCAAAACTTTGCCCATTAAATTTCTCAATCTCTATTTTCGAACTGATCACCATATCTCTTCACCTGAAGAATCAATACCATAGATCTCCCAATGTAACAAGGCTGATCACTATCCCAAGCCAAACCCATGACCACAAAGGTGTCCCTCTGAAGCCAATAATTGCTCTGATACCAAATGTAGATTTTAACCTTGTATAATAATTTATTGCAAATAGATTTTTAATAAAATAAGAAAAAAGATACAAAAACAAGTTATCAACTTAGTGAGAACCGTGACCTCAAAACGAGAACTCTGCCCCCCAAAACCCATATTTTTGCATAAAAACATCAAAATCAACCCCCAAATCAAAAAGTGGTGCTACTAGTAGCACCATTTTTTTAAACAGGGTCAAAATTACAACATTTTTCAAACATGGCCTTCAAAACTTAGATAGTAGCTCAAAAAAACCTTAATATCAACATCTAAAAAAAAAAGATGTTTTTATTTTTTATTTTTTTTCAAAATGTTAAAATTTTAGATAATTTGAAATCGTATTTTTAGCACCTGGTACCATTAAAACCAAAACCTCAAAATCAACCATCAAATTGAAAAGTACTACTACCGGGAGCACCCATTCTAAAATTGGGGTACGAAAATGACACATTATTATAAAATGGTAAAATAACTCATCATTAATGTAAACAAAATCATAAAATTAACCCTTAAATGTTTACTTTTTAAATCTTATTGATCCGGATTATTTTGAGAACGACATGAAGGAAGAAATATAACCAATATATAACAATGAAATACACAAAAATATATAAGAGAACACAGAAATACAATGAAACCCAACTTCTATTACTGAATAAGATAGAAAAACATTGTAGAATTCAAACTGGAAAAATGAGGTAGCTTATCTCTAAAAAGAAAGAGATGTTGGCTACGCTTCATTCACAAGAAGCTTTACATCACACTCCATTGCATGATTAAAGGGCCTCCTTCACCTCAATTATATATGAGAGAGTGAGAGAAGAACAATTCCCATGATGCATGTGGGATAAATTGGACTAAGTTTATAAAATGCCATAGGAATGTAAAACATTAGGACTTTCCAGACGATCACCCATCCCAGTACTACTCTAGCCTGAGCACACTTAACTGTGGAGTTCTAATGGGATCCAATGCATTAACGCTATGCTGTAGGCATGTACATAAGACCACTACGAAATCATTAAACGATGTCTGTAATTAACAAGTGAAGATGACATTACATTCCATTCCCCATAAAAAGGGTGAATATCATAGTTTATCAAAACCACATGCTCAAAATAGTGATTCAGTGGAAGAGGTGGATGTCCACTAAGATCCATCTGGATCATTCCTCCCCCTTTAGGAAGCAATGGTCCCCATTGTGTCAAGTTCCCTTGGGAGATGGGGAGACTTATGCTAAATTTGAAGCTTGCTGCATTGCTTTCCTTGTTGAAGAAGTTTTTTTGCTTAGCTTGTTGAAGGATGTCATGAACCTGTTGTTGGAGGATTTGGATCTGTTCAACCAATCTAGTTGCATGATCTACCTAAGTGTGGGAGGACTTTGTCGGTGAAGATGCAACATGAAGAGTATGAAGGGTTCTGTTATAACCTTGCTTGACTGGGCAATGTGGAGGCACCCCCGTAGGTGCAGCAAGAACATATTGGTACTCGTCTACAATCTTGTCAATCTACTTCTATTAGATATAAAGGTATTGGGTTGAGGATACAGTGGTTGCAATGTCCTTCTATTCACATTCTAATCGGATTGTGAAGAGGCTAAAATTTACGGTATGAGAGATTACGTTGTGGCATTGTTTTGGTGGGACAATAGTCAAAACTACCTCTGGTATCCGATATAGCTTCCCCCTAGAGTAACAATGACACTACAGGTTCAAGACTCATAAACAACATGATGCCTCCACATATATGGCTAGCCTAATAGCACATCACATACTTCCAGTGAGGCAACATCGCACAATACCTACCCCTTGAATGGATTGATGCCATAGGATAGACAACACTGCTGGCTAACATGAAGATCTTGACCCTGGAAAAGCCACCTGATGTTGTATGGTTGCGGATGTGGTGTTGTTGGCAAATCCAACTACTTGACAACCTATGCTGAGATGATGTTATTTTGGCTTCCGCTATCAACAATAAAATGCAATGGGGTCCCCTTCACCCACATCTGTGAATGGAAGAGTCGTTCCCCCTCCTCAAGATCCTCTTCTGGTTGGATTGTTGCAGTTACGACTGTAGGAGTGGGTTCTGCATTAATGATCTGTCTCATTTTATTATTTTCTGAATCAGGGTCCAAGTTAGGGTTCGACTCTTTGTCTTTGAGCTCGACCACCAATGACTGTATTGAATGAAATTCATCAGTGTTGTGCCAAGGGATATTGTGGAACTCACACCACTTTCCAGTGTCTTTATTAGACTTCCCATTACCCTTATTTGTTTGCATCTGGGACTGGCTCTCTTGAGGTTGGCCTTCCTTGCTATGTCCATGCTTCTCCCACTTACTCTGTTGCTTGAATTTCTGCTCAATTTTGACTGCATATCGGTAAGCAAATCCTAGTGAGGAGATGTCTAAGAAATCCATCTCTGTTTGGATGTACCTATGTATACCACTGCGGTACTTCAAAACCAGGTGTCACTCGGAGTCTTTGATACCCAAATTTGAGTGCAAGGTATGAAATATGTTGTTGTACTCTACCACTGTCTGGTCTCTTTTCTGATGCAGAGTTGTCCATCTCATGTATTAGTCATCATAGTTTCCGATAGGGTAGAACTCCTCCTTTAGGGAATCTACAAAGGCCTCTCAAGTGGGTTCTCTCCCAAATAGTGTATATTCATCCGTGATGTACCTCTCCCAGTAACCTTCCCACCGATATCTGACATGGGAAAGGGATTTAAGGAGCACGAAGTTGATCTTTTCACTATCTAATTTTTTTTGGATAGAGTAATAACCTTCTAGCAAATTCAACCATTTTTCTAGAGCATCTGCATCTATCTGGCCTTCAAATAAAGGGATATCAAAATTGACTTGTACCTTGAAGGGTGTCGCACTTTCAAAATTGTTGCTTGTCGAAGATGCCTCAGTTGTCGCCATTGATAGTCTTCGAAGGATATGAGAAAAGATGTCCATCATCTCATTCCTTTGTCGCACGAGGGATTCATTGAGCAATGTCTTGAAAGGATCTTATGCTCCATCATCTCTGTTTTATTCCTCCATGGGAGGTCGCTTGGGCTAGTGAGAGTGGTTGTCCTCAAGCGAAACTAGCTCGAGACCCAAATCTCTATACCCTGACCTCGTTGGGGACCTGCTCTGAGAAATGACAAGGANTTTCTAGAGCATCTGCATCTATCTGGCCTTCAAATAAAGGGATATCAAAATTGACTTGTACCTTGAAGGGTGTCGCACTTTCAAAATTGTTGCTTGTCGAAGATGCCTCAGTTGTCGCCATTGGTAGTCTTCGAAGGATATGAGCAAAGATGTCCATCATCTCATTCCTTTGTCGCACGAGGGATTCATTGAGCAATGTCTTGAAAGGATCTTATGCTTCATCATCTCTCTTTTATTCCTCCATGAGAGGTTGCTTGGGATAGCGAGAGTGGTTGTCCTCAAGCGAAACTAGCTCGAGACCCAAATCTCTATACCCTGACCTCGTTGGGGACCTGCTTTGAGAAATGACAAGGAGTAGACTGCTCTGATACCACTAATACAGATTATTTTGAGAACGACATGAAGGAAGAAATGTAATCGAGATATCACAATGAAATACACAAAAATATAGAAGAGAACATAGAAATATAGTGAAACCCAAATTCTATTACTGAATAAGATAGAAAAACATTGTAGAACACAAACTAGAAAAATGGGGTAGCTTATCTCTAAAAAGAAAGAGATGTTGGCTACGCTTCATTCACAACAAGCTTTACATCACACTCCATTGCATGCTTAAAGGGCCTCCTTCACCTCAATTATATATGAGAGAGTGAGAGGAGAACAATTCCCATGATGCATGTGGGATAAATTGGACTAAGTTTATAAAATGCCATAGGCATGTAAAACATTAGGACTTCTCGGGCGATCACCCATCCCAGTACTACTCTATCTTGAGTGCGCTTAACTGCAGAGTTCTAATGGGATCCAGTGCATTAACGCTATGTTGTAGGCATGTACATAAGACCACTAGGAAATGATTAAATGATGTATGTAACTAACAAATGAAGATGACATTGCATTCCATTCCCCATAAAAAGGGTGAATATCATAGTTTATCAAAACCACATGCTCAAAATGGTGATTCAGTGGAAGAGGTGGATGGCCACTAAGATCCATCTAGATCACTTATTATCAATAAAAGCACAAGGTAATACATAATTCCATGACGATATCACAATATACTTAAAAAATTCAACATCACTTTTTAATAATTTTTTTACTTTTAATAAAAAAAAGTAAATACAAGTTACATTGAATGAAACATAAATTATTTCTTAAAAGTATTGTTATATTGTCCATATTCAAAACATATGAGCTAAGAATTTTTATTATATTATCCATAATCAAAACATATAATTCATAAAACATAAAAAAATATTCATAACTTCATGTAAGATCATATGTAAGTTCAATGCTCATTTCTAGTTACCATTCAAACATCATATGGATCAAAATTATATAAAATGTTTCACACACTTATTCAGATTGAATCATGGTTTCTGAAATACCATCAGAATCTACATTGTCTTCAGATGAATGATTGGATGAAGATGCAGATGATCCATACTCTTCTCTATTGTCGATGAATGCACCATTTGAGTCTACATGCATGTCCAAAATTTCAAATATCAAATTCCTTTTAGATCTATGACTAGGTTCAATAAACTCCCATCTTGCATTTATTTCTTGTGGCAACAACCTCTTGATAATATATGTTGTCTTGGAGTGAAGAGTTCCTCTCTTTGTCAAATTGAAGTCATAAACAAGTATGTCAACATCATCTAATTTTAAGAGGTTAGTGCGATGACGAGTTGTATTTTGACCCTTTATTTTTCTCTTTCTATTGACATGTTTCTCAACCACCATCTCTGGCTTGTACACACCATTGAATGGGTGTGTACTTGTTGCATACCAATGCACTTCAATTCCAATAACATCATCATTTTATTTCTCAATCTTTATAACCTTTCCAATCCAGAATGGATAACCATGTGGATCTTCAGTTGCTAAAACTGCAATCATGCTACCCTCAATATCTTGTACTGAACCCCTGTAAAGGTCTTCCAGAGCTTCACGTTATGCACGTGACCTTCGCGAACCAATATACATTTCTCTTTCCTTTTCTTGTGTAAACTCAATAGCACCTTGAGATTCTTGTCGGACTTTAACAATGTTTGTTTCTTCAGATTCATTTGGCATATTTTGTGGCCAATGAAATGGAGTCTTAAACACTATATCTTCATTTTTTGAGATTGAAATTATGTCACTTCGACTATTGAAAAAAGACTCCCACCAAACAGAATCAACAACATCAAAGTACTCATATGTATCCTTAATGGAATTTTTCATTTCTTCCAGGCATTCAAAATAATCTATATCTATATTACGCCTCCATGCATTATGGATTTCAACAACTGATTGTAAAAATAATAACTTTGATGCAAATATTGGACGATCTAGAATGAACTTCAAAAATGCTAAACCTAATGAAGGCTCCCATTTTTTAGTAGTTGAATACTACTTTCCCCATATAATTGTTTTCCCATCAATTTTTTTGAAACACAATTGATTTTGGAAGTTAATGTCATTAAGTTGCTCAATACATTTTTCTTCACTATGTGATCCCTAAATAAATCTTCGCTTGCCAACAATTTCTTCTAATATATGAAAACAAGCTCTGGAATGTATGCTTTATTAATACATTCAATCAATGATGGTAGGATTCCAACATTTTTCCTCTTCAATGTTATTGAAAAACAACTGAACATTTGATCAATATGATCATGAGTGTGTCTAACAAGAAGGAAACCAACTTTAAACTTTTGAAAGATTCCCATTTCAACAAGCATGCTTATATATCCAAACACAATTTGATTTTTATTTTCATGACTAGTGTTGTCCAACTGTAGATAGAGAACTCGAGGAAGATTTCCAGACCAGTGAGTGAGCACATGATGAATTATGGTGATGGTCAGATTTGCATAATTATGAATATTTGGAGCTGTGAAGTAAACCCTTGGACATTTATCATTTGAAAGGAGAGATGGTTAACATTTATCAAAAACCACAAGCATTAATTAATTATCTTATAGATACATTTTCAAATGAAGGAGATCGGGTTTTGGATTTTTTCTCGGGTTTAGGTAAGAATTATGATCTAATATTTATGAAATCATACTTCAATATTATATTATTTTTAATTTATGTCTTTTTATAGTATCTAACTTCATTATTTATTTTGTATTTGGAGATTAGGTACAATATTAGTGTGTTGCCTACATAAAGGAAGGAGTTGCATAGCCATTGAAAGTGACCCAATGCAGTGCACTTTTATTTAACAAAGAATTAATGCTATTCCAGCTCTTCCAAATGAAATGCAAGAAGTTGGCTTGAGGAAAGGATATTTTAGTGAATCAAAGGTGGAAAATTTGTCAAAGGAATCTCAAGTACCATTAGGAGGAATGATTGGAAAGGATCACTCTGGAGAACTTGTGGATATCAAAGCGCTAATGGAAGAACAAAATGACACAATGGAAGCACAAAATGACGTCGAAGAAGATGATAATGTGTTTGTTGAGAATGATGAATTTGAGATATATGATATTGTTGATTAGTTTTAAGATACCTTTGAAGACGATGCTCAATTTTGTAAATTTTTTATGAGCTATAACTGTAATGTTTTGACTTTCAGATTTTAAAATAAGAATAAAGATGTATCTATTGTTGTTTTGTGATGAATCTTATTATTATTATTTTCATTTTATGTGTATGTGAATCACTATACATTGGAAGATTTTATTAAATGTCATCATTTTTTACTTCAAATGTATAAAAATATGAAAGAAAATGATAATTTTTTTTATAAAATTTAGACTTTTTTGGTTCAATTATGTCCATAAAAATGTTTTATTTGACATGTTATTTTAAGGAATATGTACCACAAATGTATAGGTTTTTTATTATATATGGCTATAAAATGTGTATTTTTTTGCTAAATATTCAAAAATAGTGTTATTTAACTACAATGTTTTTTTTTCCGATGTATTGAAATAAAGGTAAACAATGTGTTAAAAATGTTTTTTTCACTATATTTAAAAAGTATGGAACAATAAATTAATTATAGAGACAAAATTATATGAAAAATCGTAATTTCAAAAAAGAAAATGGTAAAAAATATTTTTAAGATTGAAAGAAGCATGAAAAAATGACTAAAAACACCGTTGAATAAAGAAAAAATTATAAAAAAATTGAAAAATAGATGAAAGCTAAGCCTTTAAAAAAATAATGTGGAAACATTGTGGATTGAAAAATTTAAAATATCGAAAAACCACCTAAAAATGGAGGGGGGGGGCGGGGGGGTGCTACTAGTAGCACCATTTTTAAAAATGGGGTAAAAAATTAGACCCCCCCCCCAAAAATGAGAACTCTGTAGAGTTATCGTTAATTTGTAAATATGTTACAATGGAAAATACACACATCACAAAGATATTTTTCCCCTGGAAACCCAAACCGGGAAAACCAACATATTCTATATTCATTCATGTCATACATTGTTTACAATACAATATACATATAGGAGCCAGCGACATCCAAAACCCTAATCTAATGACCTGGATTAGCCAACAACCCTAATTTCTTAACCAGAAATAGAAAACCATCGCCGAAAAACCATGTGCCAAAAAACTACCCATAAATGGACATGAAAATCGAGGACTGCCAAAAAATGGACACACAAATCGAGGAAAAATAATATAACACATATCCAACATTAACTGTCTAATAAGTCAAAGGGAGAATTAGATGGTAATGACACATTAACTTAAGCAAAATAAATGGGTTTCCCTTTGGACTCCCCTTTAGCCCCCTCTCTCATGGAATCATAGCCCCCCCATCATTACTATCCCTCTTGTAGATTTTTAATCACAAAAATCAACAAGCTAATATTCTATCAAACACTTAGCAACCTAGAGATAACTGTCTTCATAAACTTACAAAATGTCCCAAACCCATATTTAGAAATTACCATAAACATAAATACACATTGCTAAGCAAACATGCAACGAAAATAAACACAATGGACAACAACCCATAAAACTCAGAAATTTAGACAAAAGCCAGGGAAAACCCCAATGTGGGGAAACCCAACGAGAGAGAGAGAGAGATCTTATTATTTATCTTAAGGAAAATACATAACAGCAGCAAAATCACATTTCCAGCCAAGAGAAATCACTTATAGCACCCAAACAGTCCCACCAAAATCTACCTCGATTTTCGTGCCAAGTCTGTACTACTGTACAACCCTCCCATAAAATGTAGCACCTTGAAAATCATGCCAACCTCCTGCTGTACACACTGTTCTGTACGACCCAACAACATAAAACACTCCTCGAAAAATGTGCCAAGACCTGCTTTGATTTCCTTGCCCTTTTTCCCTCTTGCTGTATAGACTATAAGGATCTGTACAATACGACCTCCAACAATAGAAAAATAACTCAGTGTGCCCTAGATCCCTTGGAAAACATGCCTTCTTTCCTCTCTCAAGCTTACTCAAAAATTCTCTCTCAATCTCCTCCTCTCGTCTTCTCGATGTGTCTTGCACACTACCCAATGCATTCTTTTATAAATCTGAAAATGACATTTTCCCTCCAAAGTGTCTTTTCACCTTCCCCAAACCTAAATCCAAAGGCCAAG
>JASDQU010107702.1:37571-68909 GCA_032191745.1 Picea mariana | reverse complement strand
TTTTTCCTCTAACTCTTTATCATGCCACATTTTCTCCTTAAATTTTGATTTGACGATTTTTTTAATAGTATCTTTATTCTGCAAAATGGTGTCTTCCATGATTCCCCAATAGTTTAGTCAAGACCAAACATCTTTATGCCATCCTCGCTTGAGTTGATGGTGGTTATGAATCGATTTTGAAGCAATTTTAGGAATCCTCTTGTCTTCCATGTTGTTTAACTTGTTCTTATACATTATGTATCTAGTCATAGGGGTCATAGCCATGCTCTCAATGGGGGGAGATGCTTGTTTCTAAGACGAGGATGGGATAGAGCGCATTTTCTTTAATTTTGAGATTATAGGTTATAATTTTCTTTTGTATTTTCTCTATCTTTCTCTAGGATTCACGAGAGATACTACAGCCCCAGACTTCACATCCATAAAGAATAACAGGTGTAATAAGAGTCTCAAAGAGGAGTTCCTTCTTATCCCAACTCCAAAGATCAACTGATTTACAATTGTTTTCAAGCCCATAATAAGATTTACATCCCCCAATAATCCTTTTCTCAATGCTATAATTCCAATTGAGCTTGTGGTGAATATCAATTTCAAGATATTTGTATGAACTCACTTCCTCCAAGTTGTTGTAGTCATATAGGAAGGTATCATAAGTGATCTTCTTGGATTTAATAATCATGACCTTAGTCTTATCAGTATTAACAATCATACCCATATTGGAGAAAAAATCCTTGAGGATTCTTAGTTGGTTTTCAATATCACAATAAATATTTGTACACTTAAATTGGTACTTGTAAATTCCCAAAAGCTTTAAATTGACATTTTATTAACATGTGTGAACTTAAGTTAAAGTGAGGTAAACATGTTTACATAATATATTTTAATGTATACTTCAACATCTCTATATTAGATTACAATACTTCACTCTACATGGCATAACAAAAAAAAATAGAAAATAAGTTGATAAAGATATATTTGCACTAATTCATAACAATAACAAAATAGTTACATTCTCTTGGATGCAAGGAACTACCTAATAGACATAAAGATCAAACAGATGTAAAGAGTCGGAAAAAAAAGGATATTATTGCATTCTATGTATATTACATATTGATACAAGGGCATCATTGGAACTATAGCTATCCCTAGCATTGTACTTATCCGTGGAGAATCCATGGAAATACAACTATCCTACACATTTTCTTTCATTTTATTGGTTTTGGTTCTATTTTATGATTACAATTTTTTGTAATGTAGTAAAATATTTATTGTCCTTAGTGAACTTTTGTCACCAATCAAATATGAAGCATTGTATGTGTAATTTGAATAGTTAAGTTAGTTGTAAGGGCAAAATTGAGGACCATGTGTCTTACCCTTTTTTATTTATTTATGGTACACATCATCCCACTTTTTGAACATATCTCTTTATCCACATATTTGTTTATGTATAGAATACAATCATTCAAAGATGTGTGGTACGATATGTACTCAACACCCAACATTTTTAGCATTTTCATTGCCTCTACACAGATATCGGGCAAGACATTTTCATTCGAAAGAACCTTATGTTTGAGTAACATGGAATTAGTGGGAAATAGAAATGTACACTGTCATTAAGCATGAATAAAATCAACCATTTTCCTCCTTCATTGTGTGACAAGATTCCTTAAACAATCAGGGGAATTAATGGGTAGTTACCTCAAAAGTGTCGAGAAACACGCATATGACATACCATACATTGATTTTGTCTTGTATAATAACATTGTTGTTTGTCCTTAGTTGAGTAGACCTTGAACCCTTTCAACCAAAGAGAGGGGCGGTGGAAGAATCTTTAAGGATTTCGAAGAAGGTATCTATGACATCAATGTCATCCCCTAGTTCATTTTTCTAGAATGCATGTAACAACATTCCCTCCATGGCTTAGGTATCCCATGAGAAATCATCCATACCAGTGTTTATATCATTGTGTTCATCCCCAACATGTGAGAAACTAGTGTTAATGTCAAGGTTTTGAATTGGTGACTTGGGATGTAGTGGGAATTGAATAGGTGGTTCATTCAACAAATCTCAGTATGCTTCCTCTCCGAGGTATGCTTGTCTAACAACAAGATCATGACTTAACATCATAGTGGAGTGCAATGGTAAATGGTAGACAGGTCGTTCATTGTCAGAATTCTGATTGTAAAAATATTGAACATTGCATTGATAATATTAGTATTACAATGTATTTAATATGTTCAAACATTATACCAAACATTTATTAGAAGCATGGAATTTTTTTCCCAATAATAAACATGCAGCCAACCACTTTATAAAGAAAATGTTGAATTAATCAATACATATACATTAGTTCCATTGAAACTCCAAAATAACAATTACCCAATCATGTTTTCCTTACATCCCAAGGGGTGTCTACATAAAACAGATCCAATTCACGGTGTAATACTGTTGACCCAGGATGGTTGCTGGAAAATGGCATGTTATGATTGATAGAGTAAAGAAGCTATCCATTTTCATCAAAAACATTCTTGCGGTATCTTCTTTCTCCTGATAATAGCTTGTGAAACTTTGAGACTACTAGAATATCTTGTGCATTCGAACTCGATCTTGAATATTGATCGTGAAAATTCAATGAACAATTATTTAGTTGCACCTACATACATAACATAAATTCAATGAGATAAATGAATTATAAATCAAATATAGACTTATTACAATCATTGGGGGATAATTTGGAGGACTTGCAACAATATGGAATGAGATAGAATCTAAAGAATTGGCCACTTGGTATTGTAATTCTTTTTTTTGTGCATTTGAGCCAAAACCATCACCTTGGGATGCATAGAACAATATAACTTCAAACATAATTTTGAATGACTTTTAAAAGCTAATGGTGCACCTAATTATATTATGACACCCCAGTGTGTATCCATACAACAATGGAATTGGTGTGACTAACTATGTTAAGCATTGAAGAGTGGCCTCCATTACAACCTCCATAAAGAAAAAGCTCCGCAAATTCTTAATGTGGAGGTTTGCATTTGCATTTTTTTAATTAGATTGTTTGTTAGTGCATTACTACCTACAAACCGCAGAGGTGCTAGCACACCGACTAACAAATTTACAAAAAAATAACGTGATTGTTTACATTTGAATTTTATTTTTTGGTGTGTTTTTCTTATAAACTTCAGCGGTGTGTTTATTAATGTACAACACACCAACACATTTATTAATGTATAACACACTATAAAAAGTAAGCGACAAAAAAAAACAACTCACACATTTATCATCAGTACGCTGAAATATGCAATGAAAAAATCAACAGAAAATTATTTTTTTTCTAATTGTATGTATTTATAAATGAAAACCCTATTGATTCTTTCATTATTTTTCCAAAATTTAGAGGGAAGATTTATGTAAGAGAGATTTACCAGCAAAGTCTTCGGAGTGGGTGGATGTTTTTGAAGAACCAAATTTGAAAGGGATCATCGTAAGTCACATACCAATTTGCAGAGGAGAAATTTCAGGTATATGATTTCATTATATTGATCAAAGTAATTTTTCCCATTTGACTAAAGTAATTTTTAGTGCATTCCCCAAAAAATAAAAGGGTTTAATAGTTACCTTTGGTATTGGAAGCCTTAAATTCCTTGTTGTTTCTCTTTCTTCCCCTCTCTATATTTCACAATGATAATTTTAAGAAATATATTTTTATAGGGTTTGTTTACTTATAGTATGGGGTGTTTGGTATCCATTGCAATGGGATCATTGATTGCATTGTATCCCAAACTGAATTGTCCCTATTGTTTCTTTTTCAAAAACAACTTTGCGGCTCATGGTGCACACTATACCAGTATGTAATGATCCCAAGCCATTATGCAAGGATCATCACGGTTTTGGTGTCTTTTTAAAACCTTTTTCTGGTTGTGTTATTTCGTCAAACAGTTTGTTGATCTATTTGTTTAGATGTGTTTATATGTGTGTATGCAGAAAATAACAGAAATAGATAACCATGGAACATACCTCAACCATATGCAATAAGATAGACAAGCCAAAACATCTCAAATCTTCTTTTATTCATAAGATAGAAGAACCTGCTACAATGAAGATGTTGATCTAGAATGCTCAATAGATGGCTAAGAAGATAGATAATGGATAACAAGTATGAGCTGCTACAAAATGCTTCCGACGATACAAAATAAGCCTCCAAAGGCTAGATATAAGATGAAGACCAATGCCAAGTGCCAAACACCTCAAGCTGGAAGATGCCACACCCTGCTGCAGTGCTGAAGCTCCTTAATATTTCGGCCCTGCTGTCAAATATGTCCAATCACCCTGAGAAATATGCCAACTGATAGATCGGGCAACTGTAAGGACAACCCAGGTGTCCAAATCTCCAAATCCACTCTCAAACCCTCTAGATCTGAAATCTTCCACTGAATGGTGCACCCCACTAGATGACTGAAGCCCTAGATAATTTGGCCCTATTTAAGGAGGCCTCCAAATGCTCTGGAACTCTCCAGAAATATAGATCGGGACACTGTAAATCACCAGGTGAAGTCTCGGGGTCATATTTGAAGTGTAACCCCTCCAAATGGACTAGATCTGGATCTCAAAAACGCCCTCCTTCTCTTCAATTCGTCCCACTGCTCAAGAAATAATCTGAGCCATAAAACTATCTCAAAAAGCACTAGATCTGATGTCCAAGGCCCTGTAATGAAAACCCAAGTGATAGAATCCTCAACGGCCTTGCCAATCTCCTACAACGAATCTCTCTCCAAAGATGGTGCGCCCCTCTTGCTGGAAACCCTCAACTGGTGCGCACTCTCTCTATCTGCACATGAAACAGATGTAGAATCCCCCTACAACTAAGTATATCTGGAACTAGATTGGTGTGGGAGAGTATTGCATCCCCGAGACCAAGATTGGGACAAGCTAGGTAGAATCTTTCACCACCGAATTGTCCTCTAGGGTTTGTTAAGTCAAAACCCTCAAAACCCCCAAGAGATGGGCTCACTAGCTAAAGCTAGATATCAAAATAAGATCATACATGAATAATGAGAAGAGGCCCTTGCCTTTCTTTTATACTTTTGGCTTCCCTTGTCCCTCCAAAGTGAATTTCATTTTATTAATAATTAATTAATTAATTCAATCACTTTAATTAATTAATTAACCTTTTTACCTCTGAAAAGATCCTTATCTCTCCTTGTGGCTTCCCTGGCCACTGAAAGTCACTTCTAGCCATCCCATCCTGTAGTGTTGCTCCTCCCGATTCCAATGAGATATTACACCGAGAGGTTCCTCCAAGTAATGTGCCCAAAATGACCTCTTCAGTGATTTCAATTAACTTATAGCTCAAAATAGTCAAAATCATGGAAATCGTTGGAATGCAATGAAACCAAAGCCAACCTATGCAGAATGGCTCATAATGATGGAATATGATCATCAATGCAAGTTGGACCCCAAAATTCCTCTCAAATACCCCTGTACTCGCTATAACCTCCATCTGGCTACTCTGGTCATCATAACCCTTTGCACTGTGATGATGTCCCAAAGTGGGGACATTATAGTCCTCCCTGCTAGAAAATTGCTTGTCCTCAAGCAATAACCAAATCATCTCAAATAAAATACCAGGATCCCATGTCCACCTGTGGGATGCATAGTAGAACCTATCCAAAGACGAACAATAGTACACTCCACCCCCTGGATCCCATATCAGGAAATGAACTTGAATACTCTGTGAAGCATAGTCATGAAAGATATCAACCCTGTGAATCTCCTACACATGACACATAGCCTCATTTTGGAATGAGTCAATCCTCCATATCTCTACCAAGATCCACACGGTCTCCATCAACTGCACATGATGATGACATAATGAAGTACTATAATATCTTCGTGGGGCACCCTCAAGCATTGTGCTCCCCTCAACACTGAAGATAAATGGAAAGTTAGATTAAATTTCCCCTGCAATGGTCCACTCTCCCCTATCGGTCAATGAACTGCTCAATCTTGCAATCCCTGGGTCCCATGCTAACCTCTGTCGACAATCCTCCTGCTGACACTACACTACTTTGTCTAGGACTGATTGCCCCCTGCATACATACATGATCCTCCTCGCTTGGATCCTCAAGCTGAAATACCTGTGACCACTGAACTTGCTGCCCAGAAACTGTATTGGCATAGACACCTCTGTAGAAGAAGTACCTGTCCAAATGTCTCCATGCCCTATCATGATGATCAAGAGAAAGAAAAGGTCTCGCCCCATAGGACAAGTACCTTCTGGCCCACTCCAAACCAACCCAAGGTGGAGTGTGTGGCTCTTTGGTGCCACCTGGGTGATCGTCATGTAGTGAAACATCCTGCTAACTAAGTGAAATCCCGGATCCCATGGCAAACTTGGAAGTTTATCACTCCCAGTCTTCGCTAGCTATTCCTGTGTTGGACTAATCACTGTCGAAAGCCCTCTATGCTCATCTGTCATCACCTGGTCTATGATGCTCATCATCACACACCAAGTCTCAACTGTCTATCTAACACGGTCCACCTCTAACCTACTGTATGCCCTAAAAGTACTCTTATCTTGTAGTCTCGGCCTACTCACTCTCCATGCCCCCAACCACGACCTATCCCTCCTCATGTTGTTGTCTATGATAAAAGTGTCAAGACAGGCTAACAGAAACATCTGTAGCTGACCGAAGTACTGGGAGGTGTCACATGCTTTGGTCAAACCTAAGGACTCAACCAAAAGCTCGTCCATCAATATCCATGAAAGATGCTCTCCTGTGATCATCACCGAATCCCAACCATCTAGTACAACTGGAAGTAACCCCTCCGACTATTGGTCAACCAACCTCCATCTCTCATCTCCCATGCAACTGCTGAAATGGTGAAGGTGATCCCCCACAACTATGTGTTGTTGCAAATGAGTGACATCTACATACTCCCCTAAGTGCGTCTCCTCCCTACAAGTCAATACACTTGTCTAAACCTGACTGTATATCTCGACATGTCTCTATGCACTGTCACTCCTCATTGTATGCTCTAGCATACTCATGTCATCTCTCGTAGACTCATGCTGCATCATAGATACTCTCTCCCTGAGAGTATGAAAATCATCCATGTCAATCCCCTCATCTGAACTACCATATGCCACTAATGCTCTCCAGTAGTAATCTGCCATCATTGCATGCATGTCATTAATACGTCTAGTGGCTGCCATGATCATAGCCTCATTAACTCTCAATTGTGCTTCTAAGTGGTGTGACCCCTGATCATGGTCATGCTGAGGTGCCACCTCATATCCCTCACTGACACTGTCATTCTCGCTAATGTCAACTCTAGAGTTCCCATAGACACTCTTTGCATCAGATAATGTGCTCAAATGCCCACTGTCTATGGTGCTACTGGGTCTGTCCATACGTAACTGCACATGATCCTCAACTGCTAGCTCCCTCTGAATCATACTGTATCTGGTGTGAGCAGTTGTATCCTCCTGTGCACTCAACCTGCTACTATCATCTGTGCCTGGATCCCATATAGATGTATCCAGACACATGCTATGGTCATCCTAGATACTAAAGAGTGCATCCTCATCACTGCAATTCGATCCTGGAAATAAGTGCTCCATCAACCTGTCAGTATCTACAATATGCTCAACTAATGGAGTCTCCAATAGCTATGACTCCATCTCCTATGGCTGACCTGTATGTGTGAGGTCAACTGCCTGTACATCCTGTACCTCCTCCTAGATTTGTGGGTCTACCTGTCCATGGTGCGCATCCCTCACACTAAGCTCATCCATCATACCTGACGTGCCACTGATCTCCTCATGTGATGTGGCTATCATGGGTGTCTGAACAGGTGACAGATGTGTCACGGCCCCCATAGGAAGCTCATCATCCCTAGGTGCTAACATGTGTGACTCCTCACTAGTGTCACCACTCCGCTAAGGCATAAGGTCATCAATGGTATGTGACATGTTTGCTGAGACACTGGTGCCATTGTCCTGTCCATCCAACTGCCTATCCACTACACAAGGGTCATCATCCTCCTCAAGCATAAAAGCATCACTATGCTCTAAGGTAGAGTCACTATCACTAGCATTTGTGCAYGAGTCACTGTCATCATCCGACTGCTTTCAATCAATCTCTATCGCTCCATCCACACACACCTCATCCTCCCTGTCATAGTGTGCCTCAATAGTGTGCTTTTGATCCCTACACCTATGATCAGGTTCCCGCGGCCCCTTGCAATAGTGGCAAGGTTGTGTGCTCCTATTGGGCATGGGGTTTCTCTGTTCTTCCAACCATCTAGCTGACATAGCTCTATTTTCCTCTGCTATGACGACCCAATGTGTAACCTCATCTTTTCTCCAGCTAGGATTTTTATAGGATACAAAATGATGGAATGTCACTAGATCTCTGAGAATCTCATTGAGGGTTTGATATTCCCTATCACAATCAACAATCTCTCTAGTAAAGTCCAAAATATCCATAGATTTGTTTTCCTCTACTATGCTGACCCAATATATAACCTCCTCTTCACTCCACCTAGGATTCTTTATAGATAAAAATTGTTGGAATGTCAATTGAGCCCTAGTTTCCTCCCCAAGGGCGTAATATTCTCCTTTACAGATCATACTCTCTCTAGCAAGGTAAAACAAATCCATCTCTCCTTATAGGAGACCCCTCTATGGCTCTGCATGCATGTGCTAATTCCCACTGGCTGGCAGGAATCTAAGCTCTGATACCACTGTAATGATCCCAAGCCATTATGTAAGGATCCTCACAGTTTTGGTGTCTTTTTAAAACCTTTTTTTGGTTGTGGTATTTCGTCAAACAGTTTGTCGATCTATTTGTTTAGATGTGTTTATATGTGTGTATTCATCAAATAATAGAAATAGATAACCATGGAACATACCTCAACCATATGCAATAATATAGACAAGCCAAAACATCTCAAATCTTCTTTTATTCATAATATAGAAGAACCTGCTACAATGAAGATGTCGATCTGGAGTGCTCAACAAATGGCCAAGAAGATAGATAATGGATAACAAGTATGAACTGCTACAAAATGCTCCCAATAATACAAAATAAGCCTCCAAAGGTTGGATATAAGATGAAGACCAATGCCAAGTGCCAAACCCCTCAAGCTGGAAGATGCCATGCCCTATTGCAGTGCTGAAGCTCCTCAATATTTCGGCCCTGCTGTCAAATATGTCCAATCATCCTGAGAAATATGCCAATTGATAGATCGGGCAACTGTAAGGACAACCCAGGTGTCCAAATTTCCAAATCCACTCTCAAACCCTGTAGATTTGAAATCTTCCACTGAATGGTGTGCCCCATTGGATGACTGAAGCCCTAGATAATTCAGCCCTGCTAAAGGAGGCCTCCAAATGCTCTAAAACTCTCCAAAAATATAGATTGGGACACTGCAAATCACTAGGTGAAGTCTCAGGGTCAGATCTGAAGTGTAACCCCTCCAAACGAACTAGATCTAGATCTCAAAAATGCCCTCCTTCTCTTCAATTCGTCCCACTGCTCAAGAAATAATCTGAGCCATAAAACTATCTCAAAAAGCACTATATTTGATGTCCAAGGCCCTATAATGAAAACCCAAGTGATAGAATCTTCAACGGCCCTGCCAATCTCCTACAGTGAATCTCTCTCCAAAGATGGTGCGCCCCTCTTGCTGGAAACCCTCAACTGGTGAGCCCTCTCTCTATCTACACATGAAACTGATGTAGAATCCCCCTTCAACTGAGTAGATCTGGAACTAGAATGGTGTGGGAGAGTATTGCATCCCCGAGACCAATCTTGGGACAAGCTAGGTGGAATATTTCACCACCAAATCGTCCTCTAGGGTTTGTTAAGTCAAAACCCTCAAAACCCCCAAGAGATGGGCTCACTAGCTAAAGCCAGATATCAAAATAAGATCATACATGAATAATGAGAAGAGGCCCTCGCCTTTCTTTTATACTTTTGGCTCCCCTTGTCCCTCCAAAGTGACTTTCATTTTATTAATATTTAATTAATTAATTAACCTTTTTACCTCTGAAAAGATCCTTATCTCTCCTTGTGTCTTCCTTGACCACTGAAAGTCACTTCTAGCCATCCCATCCTATAGTGTTGCTCCTCCCGATTCCAATGAGCTATTACACCGAGAGGTTACTCCAAGTAATGTGCCCAAAATGACCTCTTCAGTGATTTCGATTAACTTATAGCTCAAAATAGTCAAAATCATGGAAATCGTCGGAATGCAACGAAACCAAAGCCAACCTGTGCGGAATGGCTCATAATGATGGAATATGATCATCAATGCAAGATGGACCCCAAAATGCCTCTCAAATACCCCTGTACTCACTATAATCTCCATCTAGCTGCTCTRGTCATGGTAACCCTCTGCACTGTGATGATGTCCCAAAGTGGGGACATTACAGAGCACTAGTGCCCATATTCATGTAAAACACACCACTAGATTTGAAATAAAAATAATATTTTTTGAAAAATGTCTTTATTGTCAGCAATGTGCATTTTATAGACAAAAAGCACCATTGCGTATTATTGGATAGTAAGCACCCCTTAATTTAAAATGGAAGTGATATTTATTTTATATGGAAACCGTCATGTTTTAAATTATTTCATGGTTTGGTGGTGTGTAATCAATAATACTTATTCATCGATGTGTTTATTAATTTATAAAGCATCACGTGAATACAATAGTTTGTAAAACATTTTCGATTTCGCAAGCACACTGCTATCATATATTGGTATGTATACATATGTGTAACACTCCAGTGCATACGAATTTACTATACACACTGGTATCTTATGTTGTAAAAAATGTAATTTTTAGATCTCATGATTCCTAGCTTTTCCTTTTTGAAGGAGATTATGAACATTCCAAGGGAGAAACGAGGAGAAAACCAATACATCGAATTTAATTACCGCATTAAATACTATTTTCAATTTATTTGTTGCAGAAAAGAAAAAAAATGGAACCCATTCATCACATAAGATAGGATGACGAGGAAGAAAAGGGTTGATAGCAAAGTTTGTGAGTAATTATGTTTTCGACCATACTTAAGATTACATATTTTTTGTGATATTCATATTTAAATAATTAAATTACAGTCGTCCATGGATTATTCTAATAGGTGCTAACATACAAAGAAGATCCAACTAAAGAATTGGTCGACATTGTGTTTAGGGGTTGTGAGTATATGTTCGAGTATCAAGGTTTAATTGAATAATTTATAAGTAGATATGTTATTTAACTTCACTCATTTTATAATTAATGGAACAACAAAAAACCTTTATATTAATTATATCGACTATGCTTTGTCATAGTTTATTAAACATGTAGGAAACAAAGTGTAGAGTGCATCCAATAGAAGATATTTTGAGAGACGACGTGCAACATGTGACTTCAAAAGAATGTGTATTGTTTATGAAGAACTCATTGTTATGGTATGTTTTTTTATTTAAGTAATCATGTATATTCTACTACACATAAATGTATATATACTTATTACACTTTATTTCTATGTTTATAGATGGAACGTAAAGAAGATGAACATAAAAAACAAGATGATAAAGAAAACATTAGGTTAAATAACCAAAGTATAATATCGCCTACGAGTGATGAAGAAATGAGCCATGCACACAACTTGAGAAATGGCAGGAGTTCAAGTGATGAATGGAAATCAATATTATTGAATGTTACTACAAGTTGTATATTTTGGAATATTTGTTTGTGAAAATCAGGGATTTTGTTTAATGTACTTGACATATTGTTCCAATTGTATGAGGACATGTTACTAATAAGTGTAGAAATTACATATTGGTTTTATATTGATTATTTTGGACCTTTACATTGTCCCATTTTTTATGACCATGGGTCTCTTATTCATACATAACAAAATGGGTTTTTTATTTTATTACATTGTCGAATGTTGTAAAATCTTGTAAAATTTTGGGTTGTTGATTAATTAATATGTGGATGATTTACATTGTTACAAATAGCATAGGTGTGATTCGTTAGATAATGTATTAATACAATCATTATATTAAAATGAAATAACAAAAATAAAAATAAAAAATCATTATAAAACATATTTAATTTTGAGATGATTAATTGTAAAATTGTAAAAGATACAATTAATTAAAATATATACATTTTGTTGCATTGTATTCTTATGAACTCAGTAAATGGTGTGTGCCATAATATAGAAACTGGTACATGTTAAGGGTTTATATGCACTAGTTCCTGTTAATTATATTTAAGCATCAATGCCAAATATTGAGAAAAAATGTCATCCCTTAAACGATATAACATGTGATTATGTTTATCTCTTCAACATTTTACTGTATGTATGTTTATAATGTGCATCGTTGATCTAAATGTAATATATGAACCATTATTTTTACTATATTATATGCATTTACAAGTTTAATATAATATATGCACAAGTCTTAGTAACAAAGAATAATGTCGATATATTATATCGAATATTTGAAAATTCACTACCCTTCGGTGCATAGAGTAATACACACATCGGGACGCATGAATTATACAAGCATCGAGGCGTACATAACATGTAAAAGCACCAGTGCGTTAACTGACTTAGAAAGCATCGATGTTGCATACACAAACAATGTGAAACCGGTGTGTGACAACTATAAGAGCATCGATGCAGCATACAAAAAAAAGTAGAATTCGGTGCGAACTATATATAAAAATATCATTTGTTGGGTTTTGTGTCACAATTTGCATTCCATGCTTGTGCGCATACTTACCTTCTTTAAACTAGGTATTTTTAGATGCATAGTTCATCAAGAGCGTGTCCAAAAAAAAAACCTAAGCATCGACATATCAATCCTTAGGTAAGGTCGAGGAAGGTCTCACCTGAGATGTAGAGAGGATCATAGAGACCATAAGGTCTTGAGTCGGGGATGGAGGATTAAACATATGCAAGACCATTGTTATTGGCATTCAAAGAACTCATGTTTGAAAAACTAATTTTAGGACTAAGAATTAGAAAAATACACACATATATTCAACTCATTCATAATAGACACAAAATAGCTCATAACTTCCATATCTTTGTTATTGAGAGCATTCTATCACACATAGATATACAATGCAATAAAAAAATACTTAGGAAAGCCATATAACTTCATATCATTACTACACAAAACAATGGGAACAAAACAAAATGTGCCATGTGCCTTGCCTTCGGAATAGAACAAAGACACAAGAATATATTCAAAGAAACAAAGTAGTACAACAAGCTCAGAGTAAGCTAGAGACTGATAGCCAATCGACTATTTCACACACTAACTAGCTAACTCTCGTTCTGAGTTTATAGCTCCATTTTATATCTTTGTTGTTGGGGAGCATTCTCTTTCTGTTATACTCCACTCGCTTATTTGATCCAACTTCCTCGCATGCTTCTGGTTCCTATACCAATGCTCTGTTAGGGACCTAACCTACCTAACCCCTCAAGTGGGTAGACTAATTTATCTCCATGTAATAAAGGTCAATATGAATAAGGCCTAGCAATAAGGAGGAATAATTCAAATGTAAGAAGACCTAATAGAAGCTTCCACTTCTAGAAGGATCTTCCTCTAGATTGTTCTTTTGGATAGATAGATTTAGTATAAATAGGAATAGAGGGTATGAGAAGTTTTGTCTTGGGTATTATTATAATAGATCTCTTCTCTACTGGAGGTTTCCCCCTCGAAGAGGCAAGTGAATATTTCTCTCAGTAATCAAAGTGCTCTTTCTAGTGTAATTCTGGTATAATTTTGGTATTATTGTGGTGTTGTTCTGGTTATATCATTGTTTATCTACCATTTCTAGCTAATTATTTATGTTCTGCATACTATTTTATATCTGGAATATTACAAGTGGTATCAGAGCACCTTCCTTGGCACAAAATTGTGGTTTAATTTTTTTTCAGGGTAGAGATGTATTCCAATGTCTTTAATCTACATAGATCTGCCATTATGCGCATAAACCCGCAGTCAGGGATTCATACACTCATGGAATACAAGTGGTACTTAAGTGCACATATGTTGGCTACCCTTGTAACTCCTGTTGGCACCCCTTCGAGTGGTAGCCCATCAGACAACACCTGTATACGGATCGACCTAGATCTTTTGAAGCCGTCCATACATAAACTGATCGGTCGCCTGACTGTTATAGTGCCACCAAGAACAACACTCACGAAGATACTCTCTAGTACCTGGGTAGTCGGGTAGTACGGTTAAGGGTACGGTCTAGCCTCCTTAGTTGGTTCCCTAAGATATTGGGTCGAGTACTACTATTGGACCCCACATGTATATCAGAGAGCTATAGAACAAGGCAAACCCTTGTCTGTAGAACCCTTGAATACCCTAAACCTTGGGAAGGAAACATAAATATAACATACGACATCTATTTCTGTGCTATAGTGTCTTATGTATTCTGGTTGTGAAATTACTACACATTTCTTCCTTTTAAGCATTTGGGCATTTCATCACTACATTATTCTTTAGGCCGGAGTATAACTCTGTAGGATTTATTAAAAATAAAATAAAATGAGTATGGTGGTCTCGCCGACCCACTTATTTGGGACCTATTCCATTGGATTCCCCTTTTCTGCCTGATTACAGTCATACCCTTCATTTTTAATCCTTTTTGTTTAAATGGAACCGACCCCTTCCTAGTTTCTCTATTTTTCCGCCTATTCCATTATATTTCCCTTCAAACACTGATCATCGTGGTACCTATCACTTCTATATCCTTTTTTTGTGGTCCCACCGACCCATATCTTTTCCTCACCAACACCTCCCCTCTCCAAATGACCACCACTCGCAACCAAGACCTCCAAACTTCCATCAATCAATCCCATGTCTCCATCGAACATCTCACATCTCAGATGGATTCTAACCACTTCTGCATTGACAAATTAGAGCACAAAATCAACAACATGGAAGCCAACCTCACAACCCAATTGACCTCCCTCCAGTCTATTTTCAATCAATTTTTGAACCACCCTATGGGTCCTTCCTCATCATACCAACCTGATGTTGTTGATTCCCCTTAGTCTTCGCATTTTCACTCCAACTCGTTTCATCGTGAACCCTATCTTCCTCGCATAGAGGTTAATAAATTTGATGGCTCTGATTCTACAGGCTGGGTCACTCAAATGGATCATTATTTTTATCTGCATGGTATTAATGACGAGTTGGAAAAAATTTGTTATGATTTCCTCTATCTAGATCCTGAATGCTGGCAATGGTGGAAATGGAAAAAAAATTCACGTCAGGGGTATATTGCCTGGACCCAATTTGTTGTTGAGATCTATGCCCGCTTTGATATTGATACCCACTATCTCGATCATTTGACCAAGTTTAAACAATCAAGCATAGTGGAAGACTTCATCACTGCTTTTGAGCATTTTTCCTTTCGAATAGAGGGCATGTCAAATGTATTCTTTCGTGAATGCTATATCAGTGGTCTCAAGGATGAAATCTGATCCAAAGTTCTCATGGCCCTCCTTCCAACTTGGTTGGAAACTGCTCAACATGTTAAAGAGGACAAACAAGTTGTTTTTTTCCGAGAACAAAAAACCCCCTTTTGTTCCTCTCCCTCGACCCACTAATCCTAACCCCACTGTCACTCCCCTCAAGGTCCATAAATTAACTAGGGATGAAATGGTTGAACGGTAACTGAAGGGTATTTTATATAATTGTGATGAAAAATATTTTTTGAGGCACAAGTGTAAGGAACAAAAACTATTTATTTTCATTTCTGAAGATGTTCCTAAAGAGGATGTGACAGTCCCCTTGTTGAAGAACCATCTCTTCCTGATGCCACCCAGGAGCATGCCTGATGACACATCTGAAGTTGACCCACTTATTTCCTTGCATGCCCTCACTGGCTTCTCAGCCACATAGACGCTCAAGCTCATTGGCTACATTAAGCACACGAAGGTCATCATCCTTGTTGACAGTGGTAACACCCACAATTGTATTCATTGTTGCATTGCCCAAGAAACCAATTGATATATTTGTGTTGTCAATAATTTTCAAATCATGATACCCAATGGTGGGTTCATGAAATGTGGTAGGCATTGTGAAAATGTTTTTCTTCAAATTGGACATTACCAATTGAAATCTCATATGTTTTCCATTGACATGGGAGGTTGTGACAATGTGATCAGTGTTGAATGGTTACACACTTAGGGTCCCATTCTTATGGATTTTAAGGAGTTAACCATGAAATTCCAACAGGAAGGAAAAAGGTATCAATTCCAAGTTCTCATAGCCGGTTCTCCTGAGATCATTAGTTCCCACCATATAGAAAATCTCAAGAAATGCCACTCCGGTATTATTTCTCAACTCCATTCTATTCAAGCCATTGAGACACCCTATGTGCATCCTGACGACCAAGATATCCTTTCCCAACATCAAGATGTTTTTCCCACCCCTTAGGGACTTCCTCCTTCTCGTGGTATTCATGATCATTCCATTCCCCTTGTTCTTGACAGTCTTCCTCCCAATGTTCACCCTTATCATCACCCCTTTGCCCAAAATAATGAAATTGAGAAAATAGTGCAGGAATTGTTCCAAGAGGGTGTTATCCACCCCAATACTAGCCCTTATTCTTCCCCTGTGGTCATGGTAGTTAAGAAAGAAGGTACTTGGAACATGTGTCCCAAATTTCGTTCCCTCAATAATCTCACCATCAAGGACAAGTTCCTCATTCTTATCATTGATGATCTCTTGGATGAGTTGAGTGGTGCTCAGTACTTCACTAAACTCGATTTTCATTCTGGCTACCACCATATACGTATGCAAGAATCTGACATACACAAGACTTCCTTTCAAACTCATGAGTGTCACTGTGAGTTTTTGGTCATGCTCTTTAGCATGTGTAATTCCCCCTCCACCTTAAAAAGCCTCATGAATCATGTCTTCTGTCCTTTTCTCTATCATTTTGTCTTAGTTTTCTTTGATGATATTCTCATCTATAGTAAAACTTGACAATCTCATCTTTCCCATGTGGATCAAATTCTCCATCTAGTCTCGTAGCACCAAATTTTCCTCAAATGCTCTAAATGTGCCTTTGGAGCCTCAGAAGTAGAGTACCTAGGTCATATTATTGGAAAGGCTCATTTTCAGGTGGATCCTAAAAATATTGAAGCAATGTAGGATTGGAATCACCCCAAGACTATCAAAAGATTGTGTGGCTTTTTGGGTTTAACTAGTTATTATCACAAGTTTGTTCATAATTATGGGAAGATTGGGTCCCCTCTCACTGCTCTCCTTAAAAATAATTATTTCACTTAGACTCTCGAGTGGATCAAGATTTTCAAGCTTTGAAGGGACCCAATCTTCACAAGTTTGTTCATAATTATGGGAAGATTGGGTCCCCTCTCACTGCTCTCCTTAAAAATAATTATTTCACTTCAGTCTTAACCCTCCCTGATTTCACAAAAACCTTTTTCCTCGAATGTGATGCCTTAGGCATAGGAATTGGAAATGTCCTTATGCAAGAGGGAAGACCTTTGGCCTTTATTAGAAAACAATTGTCCAAACAACATTTGGGCCAATCAATCTATGAAAATGAAATGTTGGCTATTATGCATGCAGTGGATATCTGGTGCTCTTATCTCCTAGGGAAACGATTCCAAATTAAGACAGATCATCAAAGCCTCAAGTATTTTCTAGAGAAACAACCTTCCTCCCTAGAGAAACAAAAATGAGTAAATAAGCCCTTTGGCTATGATTATGATATCATTTAAAATAAAGGAAAAGAAAATGTGGTCGTTGACACTCTTTCTCGAAAATATAGAGATGAAGGGTCCCTTTTTTCCCTCTCCTTCATTGTACCAGATTAGATCCAAGTTATGCACCAAGAATGGCTACATGATCCTAAAATATTGCTTATGATCCAACAATTGAAATACAACTCCCCAGTTTCCCCAGGGTACTCTTGAAACAAATATGAAATTCGCTACAAAGGTCATTTGTATTTAAGTAAAGAATCACAACTTAAAGCCACAGTGCTTTCTAAGCTTCATGTTACTCCCACAACTAGGCATTCAGGGTTTACCAAAACGTATGAAAGGGTCAAACGTTCTTTTTTCTGGGATGGTATGAAAAAGGACATTCACACTTTTGTATTATAATGTGATGTTTTTCAATGCAACAAAGGCGAAATCATCAAATCTCCTGGCACAATCCAACCACTTCCGATTCCACCCTCTATTTGGAGGGCCATCTCTATGGATTTTATTGTGGGATTACCTAAATAAAGAAATAAGTTTTCCATCATGGTGGTTGTGGATCGTCTTTCCAAGTATGCTCATTTATGCGCTCTTGAACACCCATTTACCACATCAATGATAGCTCAAATTTTCATGGATCATATCTTCAAGCTTCATGGCATGCCTCATTCTATTGTTTCTGATTGAGATCCAACTTTCATGAGAAATTTTTGGCAAGAACTCTTCAGACTACAGGGCATCCAATTGCATCTCAACACTGCCTATCATCCCCATACTGATGGTCAAAATTAAGTCGTCAATAAGTGTTTGGAGACTTATTTGAGGTGCTTTTCCTCTGAAAGGAAAAAATCAATGGGATCAATGGTTACCATTAGCTGAATTGTGGTACAACACTTCTTACCATACAACTACTTGCATGACTCCTTTTGAAGCAGTATATGGCCAAAAGCCACCTTCAATTCTCTTCTACATGCTAGGTGTATCGAAGGTATAGGTGGTTGACCAAACGCTTACATTTCGCAAGGCTATTCTCCATATCCTCGAAGACAATTTGGTAATGGCTCAAAATCGCATGAATCAACAAGTCAATCAAGGTCACTCAGAATGGAAATTTGTTGAAGGAGACCCGGAATTTCTTCAGTTGCAACCTTATAAGCAAAATTCACTCAAGGCCGAACATTGTGAGAAAATGGCACCCAAATTTTATGGTCCTTATACAGTTCTCAAGCTCATTGGGTGGGTGTCCTATCAGTTAGCTTTACCCAATCATTCTAAGATTTGTCTTGTTTTTCATGTCTCTTTTTTAAAGAAGGTGATTGAAACTAAGTGCCAAACTCAAACCAACCTTCCCAAGTTGGATGAATAAGGATCCATCTAGTTGCATCTACAAGAAGTTTTGGACTAGCGAGAGCGTCATTTTCGTCATCATACCATCAAGGAAGTGTTAGTTCAGTGGAAAGATACAACTCCAACATATGCCACTTGGGAGCCCGCTAACATTAAGCAACAATTTCCTCATCTCAAGCCTTAACGACAAGCTTGATTCTAAGGGGGAGCGCATGTTAGGGACCTAACCTAACTAACCCCTCAAGTGGGTAGAATAAAATATTTCCATGTAATAAAGGTCAATATTAATAAGGCCTAACAATAAGGAGGAATAAGTCAAATGTAAGAATACCTAATAGAAGCTTTCGCTTCTAGAATGATCTTCCTCTAGATTGTTCTTTTGGATATATAGATTTAGTATAAATAGGAATAGAGGACATGATAAGTTTTGTCTTGGATATTATTGTAATAGAGATCTGATCTGCTAGAGGTTTCCCCTCGAAGAGGAAAATGAACATTTCTCTTAGTAATCATATTCCTCTTTCTGGTGTTATTCTGGTATAATTTTGGTATTATTCTAGTGTTGTTATGGTTATATCATTGTTTATCTTCCATTTCTAGCTAATTATTTTTGTTTTGCGTACTATTTTATATCTAGAATATCACATGCTCCACGTAGACTCTCTACATCATGGGAAATCTTAACTACCTTGCCATATAATATTCTAACCATTCCATGTTTTCATATGTTGCAGGAAATAATCATTCTGGGATATTTCCCAGTGATTATTTTCTTGATTCGAATAGGCATATTCTTAGTTTTCGACGCAACTGAAAAAAATCGGACCGGCACGCACTTGGTATTATTTATTCTTGGTGCACTTCTAAAAGAACTTGTTCTGATGCACACTTTATGAAATTCATTGTACATTTCCTTTGGTTCATGCAAAACTATGGAATGAGCATGCATAGCTTCATTTTTGCACATGTGAAAAATTGGATCCAAAAGTTTGGGTGCCAATAGGCCCCCACCACTATTATTTATCTCTTCCGCGAGCTAACTTCTTTATAGTACTCAGTGGGGTAGATTAAGGGAAAATAAATCATTGTTCTTCAAAAGAGTTGTGAGGGCATCCAATGGTTTTCATCGGACCCTGCACTAGTGCCTCAAGAGATAGCATCATTCTCTGCTTGTCATTTTGTTCGAGGACGGCCATGCCGAGCAGGATGTATTGGAAAATCTAATTATGGGGGGTTGTAGAGTGATGGCATGATGTGAAAATAGGGCTGGTATGAACAAGATTAACGAGAGGAATTTGGCCCAACCTGTTTTCTCTAGGGAGGGAGTGGTGGTGATGGGTGGAAGGAGGTCATTGGGAGAGCCATTGAGTATTGTCTCATATTAAGAACAAAGGGTATGAAGCATGGTGAAGAGTCACACAACTCTTTTCATACAGGGATGGGGACTGGTTTTGAGAAGAAAAACAAGGTTTAGAAAGAAGGGAGTTACGAAGATGACACTATTTGGGACAGGGAGTGGGTGGATGATGACAAAGAAAGGTTTGACATACCAACCACATCTTGGAAGGTTGAAGAGTAGCCTCTAGTGTTTCTCGGTCGAAATGGGGACAAAAATATATGGATAGTTGGACAAGGCATGCCATGATAGGGGAGTTGGAAAATCATAGTGAGATGATAAATGAAATCATGTGGGGAGCTGGTAGAAAAAGATGTTGGTTGGTAATTGGGGTCGTGAAATATATATAGGAAGGGGAAGGTGAGAAGGGGGAGGAAGGAGGGAGCCATAATGTGAAGAGAGAGATGGCGTGAAGGGAAATAAGGAAGTGAGAGTAGCTTGCAATGGATGGGCATATCAATATTGTAGATTGGTCGTACTAGAGAGGGTCATCCGAGAATGTGATGTTGCAATCCGATGTGTAATTGGAATGATAAATGATATGCACCTTATGTCACTCGATTTCTATGGCCTAAATGGATAAAATGAATGCTTACACGGTCAAAATGTAATTTATGCCGACTATGATATGTGCTAAGCATTTTACAACCTATGCTAATATTACTATATGAATATGTAAAACTGACCAAATATTTAAATGGTTGCTAACCCTTGAGGGCCATAGTACACCTTCAACCTGTTACCATTAATGATACATTTGAGTGGTTTTCCTTGTAGAGTTCCTATCTTGGAATCACCTACTTCATTGATGTAGACTAGATGAAACAGATCCAATGAGCGCATGCATAGCTTACGAGGATGTTGTAAATATTTGTTGTCATATAAAAATAATAAATATATTGGTTGAAGGATTTTTTGGTGGATGTTATAGTCATGGCGATCCTTCCTTTTGTATTTTCCACCACTTATCTGAAACTTTCCATTATTCGGTCTTCCTCAAGTTCCATAATCTCATCCAATTTGTGCTGGAGGGACTGACCATCGGTCATGTGAGTGGTAAAGGAGACACAGAGGATAGGGACCAAAAATTCTAATGGCATGACTGCTTCCTTTCCATAGACTAATCTGAAGGGGGTGTGCTTAGTCATCCTTTTTCATGTGGTTCGATAATCAAATAGTACCGCAGGAATACGTTGATCCTAGCCATCACATTGCACATTACAAACTTTTGTTAAGGAATTTTCTAAAATTTTATCGAATGCTTCAATTGTACTATTAACTTGAAGGTGACATAGAATGCTCCTCTGATGATGGGTAATGAACTCCTTAGTGAGTTTCTATATGGTCTCGTTCAAAAAATGTGAGCTCTAGACACTCATCAATATCCTGTGACATTTGAATCTGGTGACGATGTTGTCAAAAATGAATCGTGCCATAGTTTTTGTTGTACAATCCTTGACTGATGCGACTTCATCCCATATTGTGAGATACTCTATGGAAGTAATAATGTATCTTTCCCCAGTTCAACATGCACATGAATTGATGGGCCCAACTAATTCTATATCCCATTTATCAAAGGGATCAATTATAATTACTGGGAATAATGGGAGCTCATCTTTGCAACAAGGATTATTGATGCATTGACATATGTCACAATGTTTTTAGTGGTCTTTAGAATATGTGAAGAGAGAGGGCCACCAGAGACCTTCCTGTAGAATATTGTACACATTTTCTTTTCCCACATTATGGCCGCCAGCAAGACCTTCATGTGCCTCATATAAAAGGGAGTTCTTTTTGTGTTCCAAGGCACAGTAAAAAAGGATTCCATCTATGACCAACTTGTATAATTGTCCAACAATCAACTAATAATCATCATTGTAGGTCATTAATTGGCGATGTTGCACAGGAGAATAATTCTTGAGAGCCTATCTGATGGTGAGAAATTTTGATATTTCAACCACCTGATCTAGTACGAATTCCAATCAGAAGAGTTGCGCATCTAAAAGTTTGTCATCGAGGTTCTAAGCAACCTCCCCCATCTCAATTCATAGCAAATGATCTGACCCCACATTGTCTTTACCTAGTTTAACCATAACTTCAAAATCAAATTCTTGGAATAGAAGAAACCAAAAGCAGATGCGGCCACCCAACCCAAGTTTGTTAACTAAATAATTGAGGGTCGAATGATCAATGAAGAATATGAAAATGGATCCCAGCAAGTAGTAGTATAATTTTTGCAAGGCACATACCGTAGAAAGGACCTCACGTTTGGTTGTGGCATAACTCCTTTCAGCATCATATAACTTCCAGAAGACTAGATGATCGATATTTCCATCCCATTGGATCTCACTTTCCAATACCATTTGCATTCCTCATTTCTTAGGTCGATTCCATGTGCTTGGAACATAGGAGCATGTTGTTAAGCCACTCATTCTCTCCTACTGAGTATACTTTTATCTCTTTTTTAGACTCATAAAAGGACATGAAAAAGGTATCAATATTATTTGCGTCATTATTTTATGATCGTTAAACCATGAAGGAGAAGAAAAATACAAAAAAAAGAAAAGAGTGGGGGTTTTTCACCATTGGTCTATTCTCAAAATGGCAGTGTCAGTCAAGTCTCCCTTGAAAATGGAACCTGTTTGAGTCCTCATCATACAGTTGGGTTTTAGCTTGCCTAGGAGTCATCCTTGTAATATGATTCAAAGAAACTCATATGACTRGTTACTCTTCCAKTCATCATGGAGAGTGCTTCAATGCCTCCTGCATTGTTTCACTATATTCATCCAACTCTTAAGTCTTGCTTCCAAGTCACCAATGTGTCGTGGTATATGTTCAAGGGAAGTTTAATCTTGAGTTTATCATCTGTTGTTTTGTTGACTTTTCGAGTCATCCATCCATGCGTCAGTTGTACTTAGTACTACTCTCTCTTCATATCATCTCTCAGTGTATGTTTCACGTCGATTGATGGGGGACACATTAAGGCCCTCCTTCCATGGATCTCTTCCTGTTTACTTTAACACATTATCTAGAATTGGGATCTATAAACCAGCTACAACCTTGGATATTGTGGTCCTCAGTGGCAGGCCTCTTTGTGATCAACAATGGGTTTACATCATTGACTCCTGATTGATTGATTCTATGAGTGTTCGATATCAAATCATCTATTCACACTTTTTATATTGTACTAGGTACCTTGGGGTCCATATTCCTCATAGGTGGGTCCCCTCACTTCTGTTAATGATATACATCAATGACTAGTAATCATATGGTTTAGACCATGCTCGACATCAACTCATTTATTCACATGTCATAGATTCATACCTTTCAGGTTTGAGACAAAGACCTTGGGTTTGGGGCCACGTCATTCCTCTACATCATCCCCTCCCAAGTTGCGATAGAGTATATCACATGTATCTAAGTACTTTGAGGACTTCAGGGGAACTCTCCTTACTGCTCATGGTCTTCTTGATATCTATATGTTGTGGCGCAAATCCACATTGTATTTGTTGGTGGCTATGATCATGTTCCCGACATAGATCCACATTGTATTTTATAGTGGCTATGACTGAGTTCATGATGTAGATCCACATTGTATTGTCTCATGGCTATGGTGTCATTGATGGAATGGATTCATCGTGTATTCTTTTGTGGCCATGATCTATCATTTCATTTCATGTATTCGGAATGTATTTTTTGGTGGTCATGATCATTCTGAGTTTGAGTATGTCTACCTAGGGGATCGGTCTATATATACTCATCCTTGGTGCTTTATTGCAGGACTTATTTAGTTTTTTAACCTCCTTTTCTCTCTCCTTGCACCGCCTCACATGGAATTTATTGTAATTTATTTCTTCCATCCACTTCTTTCCTGACCTCACACATTAGGGGGCATCTATTATAGCCTTAATCTCCATCCTATAGGCTAGAGAGGAAGCAATCAAAGGATAAAGGAACAATTACATATTTTTCCTAAGGTTTGAATTCTTTTTTATCCCTTATTATCATCCTCACGAGACACCTAGTGGATAACAAGCGAGCCACATGACTAGTTTTAGAGAGAAGTTTACTGACCTCAGAGATCCAGAGGTCGGGATGGATATTTCTTTTGGTGATGATTCAATAGTCAAAGTTGTTGGCTGTGGCACAATTACTTTTCAGAGGGAGAGTATGCCACCCATTTCGTTTAGGGATATTCTCTACGTCCTTGGGTTGAAGAAGAATATGATATTAGTTTCCACCCTTTGGGATAGGAGCTTGAGGTGTCCTTCAAAGGGATAGAGGTCCTCATACACCCTAAGAGGTCTCATCTCACCTTAGGACAGGTGATTAGAGTGAGGGATGGGAAACTATACATATTTCTTTTTCAACCCTTGCATGCTTTGGTAGCGAGTAGCGACAGAAACAATTCGATGTGTGAGTTGTGGCATCAAAGAATGACTCACCTTCATCATGGGGCTCTTGGAGGGATGAGAGAGGTTGTGACGGGAGTGATACAGTTCAACTCAGAGAATTGATATGTGTGCATAGGGTGTGTTATTGGGAAGTTTACCAAGGATATTTTTCCCAACTGTGACAACAGGTCCGCTGGGGTATTGGATTTAGTACACACAGATGCATGTGGGCCCATGTCTGAGGCGTCCTTGAGTGTTTGTGAGTACTATCTCACATTCATATATGACCACTAAAGGAATACCTAGATATATTTCTTGAAGGCCAAGAGTGAGGTATTCAAGAGGTTCCAAGAGTTCAAATCTCTTGTGGAGAACCAAACAAGAAAGAGGATCAAGGTCTTGCAGTCAGATAATGGAGGTGAGTATGCCTCTAGGGAGTTTGCATAATTTTGTACCTGTGTAGGGATCTAAAGACAGATGACCGTGCCTTACAACCCCCAACAAAACAGGGTTGTCGAGAGGAAGAACATGGTGATTACAGGTGCATCGAGATCTATGTTGCTTGATCAAAGTTTTCCTCTATACCTTTCGACTAAGGTGAGTGTTGTTGCAATTTATCTATAGAAAAGAAGTCTCCATTGGATTTTGGGGAAGAATACTCTTGAGGAGGCCTTCACTGGTAGGAGTCCTGATGTTGAGCACATTAGGATTTTTGGTTGCTTGACTTACTCATGTCCTCTGAGAGAGGAGGAAAAAGCTAGACCCAACACCCCAATAGGGGATTCTAGTTGGGTACTTAGAGGTCTAAAAGGCATACCGTATTTACATTCCATCACAACAGAGAGTGGTGGTGAGAAGATATGTTATATTTTAGGAGGGTAGATATTTTTGGAGGTATCTCAAGTTGAGAGTCAGTATTGAGGAGGATGCAGAGACATATATTGATGTTTTCGAGGAGGATGCAGAGACATATATTGAGTTTTCTTAGCTGTGATTACTCTGCAGATCTGGATCTCGTTCGAGACTTTGAGATGGGATTGAAAACATTCACTCTGCGTAACATTTTCAAGGATGGAGACGTTAGTAGCGATACCGACGGGATTCGAGCTGCAACAAATCCTTGAAACTTTCCTGCAGTCCGGTAATATATTCCTGTGATTCATATTCATATATTGCTTGCTTGTATCTTTCTCATATATTCATGTATTTAGTTTGTATGGCCTATAGATTTTGATGATATGTGATAAATGGTGTTAAATGATTTTACAAAACACAAGGGCTATCTATAGTGAGGTTTGAAATGGTTCCCTGTGGACGCAACCTTCCTCATACACATCCAAGAGCTTCATAATTTCTCTCTCTTTTGTCTGGTGGACCCCTTCAAGTTGGCTTTGTTGACACCACTGGTAATCAACATTTTCTTCTTAACAAGACCATGAAGCATATACTCATTTGCTTTATATATATATGATCTGATCATTCGAATTGATTTTCTATAAATAAATTAATTAGGTGCATCATTCATTGATATTCTTTATCCGAGGGACCTTACTATATTTCCTAGAGGCATTCTCCATTTTTAACTCAATGTTGGAACTGTGGAAGGTGAGTATTTGTTGGCACTCAACAGTGAAAATCCTGACACTCTAGTATGCCTGCATCCAACTAATTATATATTCATTTTTATTTCAGATGGTTATTGATTATATAACGTTATTCCCTCTCATACTATATTTATTCGATGGTTGATATGATTTTAGATGAGCAATGAGGCTTTATTTCGGATTCCCCTAAGAACATTGGCAACATCGTTGAACATGGACTAGAAGATAGTAAAATGGATGAATTCAATAGTGCCCTAGTACATTGTTGGTCTGAAGAAAACTGCAAAGAGTGGTTGTGTCCCCAATAGAGATATTACCACAACCGTCTAGCCAGTATTGTCGTGGCTCTCTCTAGAAGTCTAAACATACTCAAATAAACCATGCCAACATGTAGGTGATCGCATAGTCACCATGGATTTGTCTTTGGGACTTGAAATAATGATGATGTATAAATAGTTATGAGGTGAAATAAAAATAAATACTTATGATTGTGAATTTCATCATTTGTTTGACTCAATTTCAATACTAGATGCTGAATAAGTAGAAGTAATCGCTTCGACGTTTAGGTACAATCGTACACTCACTCTGTACTAAATATATTTGCCCATCATAAATAAGGAATAGATAATATATTTATTTTAACTATCACAATAAAAATAATATATTTATTTTAACTATCACAATAAAGTATCTTCTTGTATGGCTTCCTCTTGATGACATCTAAGAAAAGAAGGTTGCCTAGCAGTGTAGTCCATGCTAATGAGGTTAGAAAGCAAATTGTGGAAAATGGGGTCGAAGAGTAAATGAAACGAAGTCTTTGGTGAAAAATGTATATGAGGAAAATGTTGTGTGCAACATGTATATCACGGAACATGGGGAAAAATCAAACAGAGCACCATCTATTTTTTGAAAGTATATAGCAAGCATATATTTTTTGAAAGTATATAACAAACTACAAATTTGTTGAAAGTGGAAGAATAAATTTTGAAATTTAAATGCATTTCCCATATGGACTGGTGAAAGATAAAAATATATGAAGACATAAAATTAAAAGGAGATAAGAAATATAAAACTTTAAATGCATTTGTAAATGAGGCTTGCATTGTAGAGCACCATTTATTTTGAAATATAAAAAAAAATAGAAGTCTGTAACATATAAAAAAGTATGACAAATGCATTTGTCATACAGACATAAGAATGTATGAAAACATAAAGTTAAAAGGAGATAAGAAAACATTTTTATTTGAAATATGTCAAAAAATAAAAGTTTGTTACATACTACTGGAAATTTTGAAATATACAAAAAAATTAAAGTTTGTTACATATAAACCGAAATTTCAATGCGTTTGTCATGTAGACTGGGATTGGGGCTCCCGTAGACTAGTAGAGAAATATGTATAAGAAACAAGATTGTGGAAAGAAGATAGAGTGCAATACTTGAAAAAACAGTAAATGGAAAGGTATAAGTGTTTGCATGTACGTCTCTATTTAAGAAAATGGAATAACTGGGTTGATAAACAAAATAGGATGCGATCAATATTTTTACAGTGAGGGTACATATGAGCCCTTAGGCTATTTCCTTGTGGCTGCCGTGTCATTGATGTTGCCAATGACTGCGGTTTCAAGGATGTCCTCGATGGCCGCTGGAATGCTGGCAACTTCCTGTTGCCTTTCATCGGCGGCCTGTTTCAATTGCCCTTCGAGACATTCTTCAATGTAGCTTCTCATTGGGGAAACGTTAATCTCATTCTGTATTTTATGTTGAAAAGATCGTTTTCTAATTCCTGGAGGTCGATAGAAATATTAGAGAGAGACTGATGAATTTCCTCGTTCTGTACTGCATATTTGAATAACCAGTCGTGGACGTGAGCTTGATCAAATTGAAGGATGCTATAATTTTTTTCTAGAGACAAGACCTTAAACATAGCAACATGTTTATTGAACTCTTGTCTGGTTAAGGGCAAGGAGTTTGTGATTAAGTCGCGGTCTTGGAAGTCGTTGGTTTTCCTGGCTAAGTCTATATTTGAAATCCTTGTGAATAATTTATCTTTGTTCGATATGGCTTGCTCACATGACTGAACAATGAGATGCAAGTTCTTCACTTTTTCTTTCCAACATGCATTCAATTGACGGATCTGGTTTTTTAATGGAAGATCTTCTTCTCTTCTTTTTGTTTCTGTCATATTGTTGACAATCTTGCCAAAAGGAATGACCGTTTTTAAAAAGAAATTTTCTCCATCTTTTAACTCGGCCTGCAAATGCTCGAGCAAACTATGTGCCTTGATTCAAATGGAAGTGATGGTTTGTGATCTTTTCAACACTTTGGTAACCAACTCCATTCTTTTTTTGGATATTATTCTCCACATATCCTTTACAGGATGCGAGCAGGGTGGAGGATGATTTTACATTGGCTGCGGGGTGCTAGGCGTGGCTATTTCCAAAGGATTGACAAACAATGGAATAGGAATGAAGGAGTCCTCCAATTCCTTGACCCGGTCCTTCTGTCTAGAATTCTCGGTCTCGATTCCTCCAATGGAATCATGAAGTGATTCTTCGCTCATGGTGTGAAGTTGTCAGATTTGGGAAGACCAGATCTTGGCAAGGTCAACCTCTGAAAAAGATTTTCCTTTCTTATTTTTAACATCTTTTTTCTCAATTATCAAATTTTTGGATTGTCTATACAAAAAAATGCTATGAAACATGAAGGATTCACCTTCGTTAAAATTTTCGGTAACAGATATTTCCATTGGATGGCTATGGTGGATGGCATCTCCAGGCTGATCAATAAAGCACATCATGCTATCCATATCAGTGTCAAGTTCCATGTTCTCACTCTGAATTTCCATCTCTTCCGCTTGCCCCACATTTTTTTTTCTCTTCTTCTCTACTAGAAGCTTGTGAGAACTATCAATTTTAGAGTGAGGAGGGTCGTTATCTCCTCCTCCATTTGAAGAACTCTGAGTTTCTTTGTTGTTGTGGTGGGCCATTGGAGCGATGCTCTGGGATGTCATACTTTTTGGAGTGGTATTTGCATATTGAAAACTCTTGTCACCGGGGCCTTTCCCTTGTTGTGTGTACAATTCAGAGCATCTTTGCACTGTTTCTACATCGTCGGCATCAGAGGCAGGACTGTTGTCAACACTATCTATGTTTTTGGACAAGTGTTTTTTTTAAAAAGAATCATCGAGGCCAAGCGTTTGTAAATGTTGTTAAAAAATATTATAGGGGTCGAACCCTCTTATGATTTCAATATATCTGAGGTTGGACATGGTAGAATGTGCCGCGAAATCGTCAATTTTGTTGACGTTTTTCAACACAAACTCCCCTACTTTCCAAGGCAGAGGAATGAACTATTTTTTTTTCTTTCTTTGGAACAGATGAATCCAATAGCTGTATTGACGTGCTACTTCTACAAAAAACATTTTGTTCATAATGTGACATGGAAGGAGAGCAGGCTGTTTCGTGGATCCAAAAATTCTTATGATAGTGTAATTATCGAAATGTTCGAGTGTCCCCTTCTTGTCCAAAAAACTAGTTGCCTATTCAGGGATGTGGGGAGCATCTTCTCCTAACAACAAAACTTTGAAAACAGACACAAAGCCATTAAAAAAATCATAAAAACAGTGGGAAGCCTTGTGCTTCCACAAGGCCTGGTACTAGAATGTTACTGGGTGGAATTCACAGTTGACATTCTTGGACAGAGACAGTTGTGGAAACCGACAGGAATGCGCTATTGCAAAAAATAAATAGGACGACATATAAAATTTCTTTTCCCTTTTGTAGCTTGACAATTGGGAAGAAATTTCATGGGAAATTAACCTGCCCCAATAAAAAATGGCTTGTTCATTGACTGTGAAATACAAAATATAAAGAGCCATCCGAGAAATAGTTGTTGTGGACTCCTGTCGCGTAATTCTTGTAAATAACTGGGCAATTTCACGAAATGGATTTCTAAATGAACTAACTTGCATGCTTGTAATATCTTCAGAAACTAGAAGCAGGTTTTCCAAAAAATGGGGCAAGAGGTCCAACCCGTTATTATGTTGTGGTAGGAACTATTTGCAATATTCTCTTCTGAACATCAATGTTGGCTCCAGAAATTTTAGCATTTGGCGGAAGACTTGAGGTGACAAAGAAACATAAGAGTGGTCCCGCAGTGGAATAATTATTTTCTCAAAAATAAATTTATCGGCGCATCAAGAGACCAGGTCCTTACAGTAAAAAACTTCAGGGACACACCCTGCATGAGCAATCCTAGAGGTCCAAATTACTTGGTTCTCTGCAACAGAGCTTGAGTAATAAGAATATGCCCTGGACTACTAGAATTTTTGGTCCTTGCGCCCGAAGATGTTGACTGTATCTCCAAAGAAATACTATCAAGTTGATTCCATAGGTTTATGACAACATTGGTTTTTTGCAGATGATGGTTTAAATGAACAGTTAGAGCCGATAATTTAACTTTGCTAAATCTTGGTTAAATGCTTATGAATGGGAAAGCTCCTCAAGCCTTTTGCTGATTAGTGACAATCTGTATGGGTGGTGCATGATGAACTGTTAGTAGTAAAGCTTATTTATTGAATATTTAGAAATGTGAAGGTGGCGGGTACACCGAAGAGAAATTAATGGTTGGAGGTTTCCTGAACGTGCGAAGGCCACGACATGCGAACAGGAGTTCATGATTTTGAAATCAACACTCGGAAGGGATAATATAATTCCCCCACAAATTTTGGTTTAATGTGCATCAATACAAGATCTCCTCGAGCCTTTCACTCATCAATGACAATTTATACGGTTCTTGCATGATGACCTGTC
>JASDQU010107702.1:9618-37418 GCA_032191745.1 Picea mariana | reverse complement strand
ATAGAGCAAGGAAAGAATGGAAAGCTCTGAAAAGCGGTCGGACGGGATTCAAAAAAGGGTTGCAGGGATACTCAGGACAACCGAGTGTTGCACGGTCAAATTTCATGTATCGAAATTTTTGAGTGAAAAATGTGTAAAACGGAAGAGATCATGATGGGGCAGTTCAGCGACCGGTTTGTATATTTGCGAAATTCCAGCAAAGTGGCTAACTATGGTATAGGGAAATTGCTAATTGCATGCCTATAAATAAGATCTTATATATAATTAGCAATTGCTAATTGCAAAGGGGCGCAGGCACAGGAAACAATGACTAGGAACTGAATATTTATTCAACCTGCCAAACCGACGATCGACCAAATAAATTTGAAGAAATGGTGAAGTATGGAAAGCGACCAGATGATCTTCTAAAGGGGGTGACAATAGTTCCACAAAATATGCAAGGACTCGAAGGTTAAATTGTATTTCTCGGAAATTTTCAGTTCAAAATGTATACCACGAAAGAGGGCATGATAGGTGGATTGTAATATGGAAGAGGGTATGATCTAAGGTTGGTTGAAAATATGTATATTGTGGAAGTGATGGTACTTTTCGCAGGCCATGGGATAACATAATTCCAATCTAGAGCCCGCCTACCAGGAATTCGCGGTCAGAGAAGTTTCTGGGTATGGAATGGGGAAGCATTCAGTCGGTATCACGATAAAAGAGCATGAGTGCAAGTGTGAACTAGGAATACGATACACAAGTTTACTTGTCTCTTTCTTGTATGCTCCATCTGTCAATTTTTATATCGCAGAACTTTGAGGCATTCTATTAGCTAGCCAACCGACAAGTTCGACTATCAATTTGTATAGTGTGAAACCGTGGGTGTTGTTTGTAGGACACGGAACTAAAGAGGAAATGTTTTTCCCTTTAATATAGATTCTGTGCCACAAATGTGGTAGGGTCAATTTAAAGAAAGGGGAAATGGTCGTTGGAAACGCGTGAATCCGACAAGCCATGTAACAAGGAATTTTTGGGAAAAAAATGATTAAGTAACTAGGAAGAGAAACTACAGGGAATAAAAGAGTGGGAAAATAGAAAGGCGGAAGGCAGTTTTCGTAAGCATGAATTGGTTTCAAAGAAGCTCCATTGTTGTAAAACCATCATTTTCTACTAATAGCTAGCAAATGCATTGTTGAATATTAGATTTTATTGCAACGTGTGCGTGTAAGTATGTTCTTGATACATTCTTCCATGACTACAACATATTAGCTTAACTAATAAACTTCATTTTCTACTAGTTGCCAACAAATGCTTTGTTGAAGATTATATTTTATTGGAACGTGTGGGTGTAACTGTGTTCTTGATACATTGTTCCATAACTGCAACATATTAACTCAAGTATTAAACTTCTTGCATTATGGGTTGTTAGTGTTAAAACTTAATAATGATTTTTCTGCAACATTGTACACTGGTATTGCTATGTTCTATCTGTATTATGAATATAATTGAACGTTGGTTTGAAATTGTGTAATCCATTTTTTGCTTGCATAAAAGGCTAGTAGATTGACACAGTGCATTGTCATATAATTGTTAGATGTTCCATCTTAGAAAAAATAACCTAAGTAAACACAATATCGAAGAAGTACGAGAGCACCGAACCATGCCAATGAGAATATGCGTTAAATCCAGAAAAGAAGCAACAAGGAAGAGTTGAAGGCAATTTTTTTAATAGCAAATCCAGTTCTTTGGGCCAAAACATTGAATGTATCTGCAAAAAACAAAGGCATGGGATCCGCAGCATGCAAGATCCTCATAGTTTTCTCCTCAATGAATCATCCTATGCTGAAATTGATAGTTTTCAGAAGAGTCCCGTGAGGAAGAAGAGGAAAAACATTGTAGGGAAAATGGAATAGCCCTTAGTTGAAACCGCCTCTGCATAGTCCAAAAAAATTCAGGAGCATAGGTTGTGCGTGCAATTCCAGAGCCCCAAATTAGTCCATTCTGGGCGGAAGGGGATGACTAGTAGAAAATTGCCTTGCAACAGTGAGAGTTTTGGACTTGATTCCTGAAGATGTTAATCAATAATTTTTTTGCTTGAAATATATCTCTGGGAGCATCAACATATCATTTCTTTATAGTGAAACTCTTCCACCCAGAATAGACCAATTTGGAATTCTGGAATTCCAACTTCCGCGCTGCAAAGTGGCTATTTCGTTTACCATCGGTTTCTTTTCTAAAACTCCTTTTGGTGTTATCAGGACCGCCATCACCGAGCAGGGAATTTCTGTCCATTATGGTTGATTTCTATTTGGGTGCAGAAGTGGGAAGATTGTCTACATTGCCATAATCCATTTCTGTATCATCGACCATCAGATCATCTTCTTTCAACTCATAATTCATGACATCAACTTGTGCGTCAACCATGAATGCAACTAGGTAGGTTCTCTGAGTAGGCAAGGTTTCCTTGGAATTCTTCGGCTTAAAATATATCTCCCAGTGTACCAAGGGACCATATGCTTTTTTGATCCTGTGCGGAGGGAGATGAGTAGTAAGAATATGCTCTGGAATAATGAAACTTCCGGCCATTATGCCCCAATGTGTTTACTGTCGCTAGAAAAAACTGCTGCCACAAGTTATTAAGAATTTTCGTTTGCTCGAGATGATGTTTGAAATGAAAATCGAGGAGGGATAATATAACCCTCCACAAACTATGGTTTAATGCATATAAATGGAATATCTTCTCAAGCCCTTCGCCGATCAATGACAATCTCTAGGGTTTGTGCGGAATAATTTGTCACCATGACAACTCACTAATTGTACAATTAGAAAAAAGTGCAAAGGTCGCAGTGACGACGAAGGGAGATTAAGAATTAGAAATTTCTTAAACGCGCCAACATGCCGGCGCACAAAAAACAGATTGCATCATGTTTGAAATGAATACTTGGAAAGGATAACATACTTGTGCACAAATCTTAGTTTAATTCATAGTAATGACAAATCTTCTTCAGACTTCCAGACATTAATAACAATCTTAATGGTTCCTGCAGAATGAACTACTAGAATTAAAGCTTAATTATTGCATATCTAGAAACAAGTATGAAGGCAACGGTGATAGCGAATTGTGGCGAAGCACCAACTAACCCTAGAAACCGATTCCAAGAAATACCTAAGTATGGAAAGCGGCCGAGCAGGCTACAAAAGAAAAATGGTAGAAGATATAGCCAAGAGACGTGAAGGGCAGATGGTCATATTGCATTTTAGTGACAGATATCGGCCGTCAATTTGTTTGTCGTGGAATTTTAGCTGTTGTTTGTGCATAGGGGAACAACGAAAGCGTAGTGGTGAGAGGGTAATTTGTATATTGATGAACCTGGGGTTCTATATATAAAAGCACAAGACATTGGGAAAAAGGACCAAGCAAACACAAAGCGAAAGTATACGAGACGAAGGGGGGTTTGTTTTCAAATTTGTAAATCACAAAAGTATGAGTGCTAGTCGCAGGCGATGGAACAATGGAAACACAATGTTAAGGCCGCCTATGTAAGAACCCGTGTTTCAAAAAAGAAAAGCATAGAGAAAAGAGAAACTAGAAAATTTCAGAAAAACGAGTAATACAAACTAAATATGTACTTAGCCACTTTTTGAATCACGGGTTCTCAGACGAGCGGGCTCTAAATTGGGCATCCATTGTTCCCTGGCCTACAAATAGCATTCAGAATTCCTCTATATACAAATTGGCCAGCGGACCTACGGGGTGCCTTGTTCAAAATTGAACTCCTTTTGTTTCTTTTCATACAAACAGTACTCGGAGTTCTGTGATATACAAATTGTCAGACAGACTCCAGGGCTGGCAGCCTCGAGCGTGCAATTGTGTATGGATGATAATCTCTATTAACTATTGGACATTATCTAAAGACATTCTTTTGAATACTAAATTATTAATATTAAATATTGATATTGTATAATTTAATTAGACAAGGAGGTCTATACAATATGAAACAGGGAAGCGGTCGGTCGGTCGGGCTGGTGATATAAAAGTAAGTGAAATCTGAATAGGTGAATGCGCCAACTTACTTAACAACAAATTTTCTGAAAAGAATGAGAAATACATAAAAGTCTATTTTTATAAAGTACGAACATGAGATTTTATAGAGCATGTACTGTTCTTGCATTCCATACCTAAGCCAATCTTTGGATCGCAGGTACTCGGGTTGGAGGGATGAAAAATTGGGCCTCTATTGTTCCATTAGCTACAAATAGCACCCAAGAGTTCCAYGATATACAAATTGACAGGCAGTCTTGCAGGCTGGGTCGCTCACCATTGCATTTCTATTGTTCCGTGTCATTCAAACAACACTTGAAGTTCCACCATATACAAATTCACAGATGGACTCCAAGGCTAGCAGGCCCAACCTTATGAGTTTTTACGAATGGTGATCCCTATGAACTATCTAACACTATCAATTGGCTCATGGGATAGCGAGCTCAAAATTGGGGCTTTCTTGTTCTGTGCCCTGCAAATAGCACCCACAATTCCACGATATACAAATTGACAAGTGGATTTGCGGACTATATCAATTTTAAGGGCCTCATGTTGATGTAATAACACAATTGGACTTGAGCCAGTTTAAATTCATTTCTTACAATATCAAACGGAGAAGCGATCGGTCAGGCTGGTGATATAAAAGTAATTGAAACCTCAAGCCGTGAATCCGCCAACTTCCGCAAGTAGAAGTGTTCCAAAAAATGACTAACACATACTAAGTATGAACTCTTACAAGGTATGGACACGAGGTTCTTATAGAGTTTGTATGGATCCCGCATTTCATACTTGGCCACTTTTTCGATTGCGGGTTCTCGGTCTGGCGACCTCAATGCTGGGCCTCTATTGCTACGTATCCTACAAATAGCAGCCAGAGTCCTACGATATACAAATTGATAGACGAAGATGTGGACTGGGTCTCTCAAAATTGCAGTGTTATTGTTCAGTGTATTCTAAATAGGATTCAGAGGAAATGAGTAGTACATAGTAAATATGTACTTCTAAAAACTATGGACATGAGATTTTATAGATCATGTACGAATCCCTCATTCCATACTTAGCCACTATTTGGATGGCGGGTTCTCGGGCTGTCGGGTTCTAAGTGAAATATGAAGTCGTGAATCTGTCAACTTATGCACCTACAAGTTTTCTGAAAAACAAGTAATGCATACTAAGTATGTACTCTTATAAACTATAGACATGAGATTTTTATAGAGCATGCATGGATCTGCCATTCCATATTTAGCCACTTTTTTGGATTGGGGGCTCTCAGGCTGAAAATTGGGCCTCTATTGTTCCGCGCTCTACAAATAGCACCTACAATTCCACGATATACAAATTCACAAGTGAACCCGTGGGCTAGATGGCTCAACATTTCACTTTCATTGTTCCATGTCCTCCAAATAGCACTCGGAGTTCCATGATATACATATTTACAGATGGACTTGAGGGCTGGCGGGTTCAAGTTTTCCATTGATTACAAATGGAAATCCCTACCAACTATTTAACATATCTAAACTCATTATTTTCAATACTAAATTATTAATATTAAATATTGATATTGCATAGTTTAATTAGATGAGAAAGTTTTGTACAATCTGGTTGGGTGAGGGATATAAAAGTTTTCTGGCAAATGAGCAATACATAGTAAACATGTACTTTTATAAAGTATGGACATAAGATTTTATAGAGCATATGCAGATCCCTCATTCCATACTTAGGCACTTTTTGGATCATGGGTTCTCGGCCCGGCAGGCTGAAAATTGAGCCTCTATTATTCTGTGTCCTACAAATAGCACCTAGATTTCTACGATATACAAATTGATAGGTGGACGTGCGGGCTAGTTGGCTCAACATTGCAGTTTTATTGTCCCATAGCGATTCCATATTAATTCCATATATAGCCACTATTTTGGATCAGGGGCTCTTGGGCTGGTGAACTAAAAATTGGGCCTCTATTGTTCCATGCTCTACAAATAGCACCCACAATTCCACAATATACAAATTGACAAATGGACCTGCGAGTTGGCTGGCTGAACATTGCACTTTCATTGTTTCGTGTCCTCCAAATATTACTCAAAATTCCGCGATATACAGATTGATAGATGGACTCAAGGGATGGCGGGTTCAAGTTTTCCATTGTTTATAGATGGCAATCCATATCAACTATCTAACATATCTAAAATAATTATTTTCAATACTAAATTATTAATATTAAATATTGATATTGCAGAATTTAATTAGACAAGAAAGTTTGTACAATATGGTCGGGCTAGCGATATAAAATTTTTCCGACAAACGAGCAAAACAAAGTAAACATGTACCTTTATAAAGTACGGACATGAGATTTTATAGACCATATGAGGATCCCTCATTCCATACTTAGGCACTTTCTGCATCATGGGTTCTCGGCCTGCCGGGCTGAAAATTGAGCCTCTATTGTTCCCTCTCCTACAAATAGCACCCATACTTTCACGATATACAAATTGACAGACAGACTTGTGAGTTGGTTCACTCAACATTTCACTTTTATTGTCCCATACTGATTCCGTATTAATTCGATATTTAGCCACTTTTTTGGATCGGGTGCTCTCGGGCTAGCGGGCTGAAAATTGGGCCTCTATTGTTCTATGCTCTACAAATAGCATCCACAATTCTGCGATATACAAATTGAAAAGCGCACCAGTGGGTTGACTGGCTCAACATTGCACTTTCATTGTTTTGTGTCCTCCAAATAGCTTTTGGAGTTCCACGATATACAGATTGACAGATGGACTTCAGGGCCGGCGGGTTCAATTTTTCCATTGTTTATGAATGATAATCCCTATCAACTATCTAACATATTTCAAAACATTATTTTCAATACTAAATTCTTAATATTAAATATTGATATTGCAGAATTTAATTAGATGAAAATTTTTGTACGATCTGGTCAGGCGAGTGATATAAAAATTTTCCCACAAACGAGCAATACATAGTAAACATGTACTTTTATAAAGTATAATATGCGGATCCCTCATTCCATACTTAGGTACTTTTTGGATCGCAAGTTCTCGGCCTGGCAGGCTGAAAATTGAGCCTCTATTCTTTCGTGTCCTACAAATAGCACCCAGACTTTCGTGATATGCAAATTGACAGACATAATTGCAGACTGCTTGGCTCAAAATTGCACTTTTATTGTCCGGTGTCCTCCAAATAACACTGCGGACTTGCGGGCTAGCTGGGTCAACATTGCACTTTCATTGTTCTGTCTCCTCCAAATAGCACTCGAGAGTTCCACGATATACAGATTAACAGATGGACTTGAGGGCTGGCAGGTTCAATTTTTCCATTATTTATGGATGGTAATCCCTATCAACTATCTATCATATCTAAAAACATTATTTTCAATACTAAATTATTAATATTAAATATTGATATTGTAGAATTTAATTAGGCGAGAAAGTTTGTACAATCTTGTCGGACGAGTGATATAAAATTTTTCTGACAAATGAGCAGTACATGGTAAACATGTACTTTTATAAAGTATAATATGTGGATCCCTCATTCCATGCTTAGGTACTTCTTGGATCAAGGGTTCTCGACCTGGTAGGATGAAAATTGAACGTCTATTGTTCTGTGTCCTACATATAGCACCCAGACTTCCGTGATATACAAATTGATAGGCGAACATGCGAACTGCTTGGCTCAACATTGCAATTTTATTGTCTGGTGTCCTCCAAACAACACTCGGAGTTCCGCGACATAGAAATCAACAAGACTCCACGACTGATAGGTTCAAGATTGCAATTGTTTAGGGATGGTCATCCTATCTAACTTTATCTAGAAACATTATTTTCAAATACAAAATTATTAATATTAAATATTGATATTGTACAAGTGAATTACATTAAATTATTAAAGGATGTTAAATCGCTTATTTTTTAAAAAAGTGAAGGAAACAAAATAAAGTTTTTTTTAAATTCCATCACCACAAGCATAACAAGGACCAATTTGAATTTTAAGGGCCTCTTTTACATATGATAGCACAATTGCACTCCACACAATATATATTCGTTGATTTCAAATTATTCGAGGACATTAATTTTACCAAGTTCATCAAGTAAGCAAAAATGCTAAAACAACAACCAATTTGAATTTTAAGGGCCTCTTTTTTATATCATAGCACAATTGCACTTCACACACTATATATTCATTGATTTCAAATTATTCTGGGACAATAATTTCACCAAGTTCATTGATCAAGGAAATATGATAAAACAAGCCACATGCTATATTTGTGTCACAACACCATAGAAATTATCAGGTGGATCTGCGGGCCAGCTGGCTAAAAAATTCAATTATATTGTTTTGTGTCCTATAAATAATATTTCGAGTTCCGCAGTATACAAATTGAAAGACAAAGCACATAACCAAGAACCAACCAAACTTCAAACTGGCCGCAAGCAAGTTCCTAGAAGGTTCCATAGAGCAGAACCCATCGACCTTTGCACCAAACAATTTGATATACAAAGAAAAGACGTCGCCACATTCGTTTTCTCTTGCATCTGGTATATGTTTACAGTAGAAAATAACCAGAGCATGGGATATATGGGGTTTTTTACCATGCTAATCTTATACACGTGCAATCCCAACTAGCTAAGTCCGACGAACATTCATCTGGATGTTGAACAAATGTTACAGAGACACATGAGGTATTTTCTTTTCCTGCCAAAGTTTGATATATATATATATATATATATATATATTCCCCTTCTTCAGTCGATATGCAAAATTGCATTGTCCTCATTTAAGGTGAATTTTCTATGTATCTGAAGCTCCTGGAACATGTAGACACTACTTGCCTTTTTCTGTAGATACGTTTCATACGACAACTCTACCAACTTAGGAAGCACATTTTGTAATAGAAGCTGCCTAACCATACAATGCACGGTTGTGTTGCCCATGGTTCATATAACAACATTGACACAATGCCCATATATATATGGACATTTTTCACCGCATCACAGACAATCAATTGTATCATCACTTATCAAAGCGGAGGCAGAAACAGGGGAGTTGCATTTTGTACATACAGGTTCAAAGGGGGTCAAGTACACATTGGTTGCAACTAAAAGACCTTCAACCTGGGAACGCAAGCATAGGAATTAATACATTGAACAATATAATACAGAATTGCACCCCCCCCTCCCCTTACAAAAAAAAATAAAAATTAAACAGGTCTTAGAAATTTGTTGAAGGCTATTTCTATAAACAAAGTGAGGATGATTTTGTGGATGTATACACACAATAGTTGTAGAGATAGCTAGTTTCTTCAGATCCTCTACTATATCTGCTCGCAACTATGTTACAAACATTTCCTAGGTTGTCCGAAAGATCCTTTCTCTAACATCCCTCTTCTTTGTTATATTTTTGAACAACATAAGTGGAATCAACCCTTTTTGCAATTGTTGTTTCATTGACGAAAACAAATCTGAATACGTATCAAACAATTGTAGTTGCAACATCTAATAGTGCAATATCTATGTAAGTTATCTGAGATACATGCACATGTGAAAGTAAAGGACAAAAATGAATATGAAAAGAGGTACCATTGCCTTGTCCCTATCTGACTCTCCATCCTTTATATGGAGAACGTGTTGTGAGCCAAGTTTTCTCACCAGTGTGACAACTGCCCCAGTCATTCTGATAGGGTAAACATCAGTGCTCTATGCAAGCTGGCTAATAGTCGAGTCTGGGACGAAATGATATTTTGAGCAAACAACAAGAATTTTTTCCACAATTCTTGTTTCGTTGAGAGAAATAATCCGATCGCAATCACCACGGTCATATACTGTTTTGGGAAATTTATTAAAATTTGTAATGGATATCCCATTACGCGACAATATCTTTTCTACATGTTTCTAGACAAGTTGTGGAGGAACAGTCAGTGTCACTGTCATCATGGCCTCCTTGCCTGTCATGTCAGCACACATAATGGATCTTCTTTTGTTTTCCTTGTCCAAGTAGGTGCTATACATGACCATTATATTCCCGATGAACACTTGTCCAGTTCGACAGCTATTCAAGCCCTCTGTTGATAGTACTTTGGATGTCACAACTTTACACCTGGTGACATTTTTTTAACAGGAAAAGTAAAGTGAAGGGTAGTGTGCAATTTTTTTTTTTTGTATTCTTCTTTCACTGGCATAAATCTACAAGTACACGCATATCTTTAATGAACTATGGAGCCATAGTTTAACAACCACACCTCTTAGTCTACAGAACATGTAACACATTCAACGTCTCACTTGTACTTGTTGATACTTCCTGTGAGCTGCAAACCATGTATTGCAAATGACATCAACATATCCACCATGCCATAGATGAATATATACTTGAAGATATTTGTTTAGTAAACATAGTAAGAGCAGAGAATATGCATCTTTACCTTTGGCCTTATCATTCTACTGATGTCTGGGATGACTGGTTTCTAATGGCCATGTCACTAGTCCAATTTTTCCTGATGCAAGCATGTGTAGATAAACATCACACTAAGCAAATGAATTAGAAAACAAAAGGGATAATAGAAAATGGAAAAAGTAGAAATAGGGAGGGCAGAAAGGCCCATTACTGGCAAGTCATCGTTTTCAAGTCTAATATTATATGCCCTCACCCAGTTTGTATATTTAATTTACCATCACACTTGGTATACCTTTTAGAAGATTGTACCACAAAACCCTCTGCTATTGTACAAAACAATTCATCTCCTTGTCCAAGCAACTTGTTTTTTCCAAGTCAACAATGTCGAATATGCAATGGACATGAAGCCAACTTAGTATAAAGACAAACATCTAAAAGAAAGAGAAACAAGTCTATTTACCCACCAAAGAGTCCATAGTCCTGTCCAACCATTATGTTTGTTTAAATGCATCAATGCAACGAAAACACAATGGACATGAACTAGCTTAGTATGCAGGAAGGCATGTATTGAAGATAACTTATAATGAAGACAAACATGTAAAAGAAAGAGAAAGAGGGTTATTTACCTGTGAAAGAGCCCATCCTCATCTCCAACTATCATGTTTGTTTAAATGTAGCAATGCATCGAGAACACAATGGAAATGAAGCAGGTTAGTATGCAGGAAGGCATGTAACGAAGATAACTTACCATGTAGGAAGGAACGCAACATGTACATATAATAAACTAGGTGAACACATATACAGACCATAAATGAAATACAAAACAACAGAATATGAAATAACATTAAAATCATGCACCTTTCTATATCCTCCTCGACCGATGCAGTGAAGACATCCTTGTTTTCTCCAGCTATTCTCTTTGTTTGAATGTGGGAATGAACAAAAGACAATGAACATCAATGGAAGCTGGTATCCACCAAAGAACAAGAAACATGTACATACAGTAAAAAAGACTCAAGGAACAGTCTAGAAGATAGGCAAAAACATGAACCTTTGCACTTCTCTATCCATGGCTGTAAACACGTAAATTTTTTTTCCCTACCCAAAATATATTACAACGCACAAAATATCACGCAATTGCATGGCCGTAGCTAAAAGGTTTCTGGTTTTCCATGGAAATTTATTCAGATATGCTTCCACCGATGGAAATACATGTTCTTTATCCTCTACATAGACTGATGTGCCCACGATACAAGTTTTTAGTTTTCCATGGAAAACTACCCATATATGCTTCCAAACATCCAAATATAAACTTGTAGAATCTTTGTTGCACATATCATATCTCAAGCACAACATAAATTGTAGAATTCACACACCAGTCTATGTAGAGGAGAAAGAACATGTAATGTCATATCGGCACATCTGACCATACATGGTTTATAAATGTAGCTTGCATATGCTTTATTCCAATAAAAAAACAACAGATATTGCAATTTCACATGTAATCCTCAAACAATTTTGCATGTAACTATTTTCTTTCATGGCAACACTTAAGCACCAACAAAATCTCACAGAATAACAGATATCGGCCTCGGCGGACAGGGAAAATAACACAACTGCATGTCGACTTGTGGGTGCAGGAGCTGAACACCGTAAAGTGCCCCCAAAAAACAATAATATCCAAAAAAAAAGAAAAATGAAAAGATCCAACCATCGTCATTGGACCCCAACCCTGCAAGGCCAAATCAAACAAAATAAAATAGCAAGCACCAAACCAGTGAGATAGCACGAACAAGACGAAATGCACCCCCAGGGCCCCAAAGCTCAAGCTCGAGGCAAACAAACAGAACCAGGAACCAACGAACAAACAAAAATCTCTGATCCAACAAACAACATGTGCATCTCCAATGATTACGAAACTGCAGCCCAAGCACAAAAGGAACCGTAAACATATGAGGAGCATGCCACTATAAATAAGAAAACATTCTTACTTGCAAACTGAAAAAACACTGAACAACAAACAAGGAATACAAAATGAAACTATGGCATCGAAACTTACTCCGAAATGATGAAATGCATAAGCACAGGTCGAATCATGAACGAAACAACAACAACCAACAACCAACAAACAAACGAAGACAAAACACTCACCGAACCAGTAAACAATGTATGCAACTTCAACTAGTACAAAATTGCATTGCAAATGCAGAAGAAGGATGAAACATACAATGGCTATTGAACTGGTGGTGGACAAACAAGACTATGCAAATTCACTGTAACTGTATAGAAAATTTCGACGAAAAATGTACTCTGAGAACCGTATTTACATAAACATTTAAGGCTGTCAGGTTGTCTAAGGACCTCGCGGTATGCAAACATTTAAGCCGTCAGGGCTATTGGAGGACGTCGCGTCATGTAAACATTTAAGTTGTCATGCCTATTGAGGCATCTTAGAATAAGTGTCAATACATTTCAACAAAAATACATCCAACAAACAAGCTATAAAATTTGGAATTCTGAATCACTATAAAGCTTGGATATCAAAACATTTCAATATGCTTAGTACATATCAAAAGTTACAGATATATTCAGCTAGCAGAAAATGCTAATACAAACATTCGAACTAATGATAGCATTAATCCACCTTCAAGCAATACAGAGGAAAAATATATCATTAAAAAATACTGTATATGAGAAAAAGTTTGGATATGTTGCCATATAAAACATTGGGAATAGCAAAGATGACAATAACACCTCCAATCTCTTATCCAATTAGATCAATAAATAGATAGTATTTTTTATTATATAAAAACACATGATTTTAATTCCATAGCTCTAACAATAGGCATTGTGCAAATATTTCGGGTCAAAGAACAAACTAATAGGTAGTCAACAAATTATCGATCGCTATAGTCCCTCTATGCCTATATTCATCTAGCAGAAAATGATAATACAAACATTCAAGCTAATGCTAGCATTAATCCACCTTCAAGCAATATAGAGGAAAAATATATGATTAAAAAAGACTGTATACGAGAAAAAGTTTGGATATGTTGCCATATAAAACATTGGGAATAGCAAAGATGACAATAAGACCTCCAATCTCTTATCTAATCAGATCAATACATATATGGTACTTTTTATTATATAAAAATATATGCTTTTAATTTCATAGCTCCAACAATAAGTATTGTGCAAATATTTCGGGTCAAGGGGCAAACTAATATGTACTCAACAAATTATCGATCACTATAATCCCTCTATGCCTACGACACGGACTAATAAAATATAAAATTTTGGAAATCTAAACTAATTAAGGTGTAAAGGTTTTTTTAATGATTCTTTTTATATTTTGAATAAATCAAAACATAAAATATTAACTTATTTGGATTATTTATTTATGTTTTATACCTTAACTTAAATCCATTTTAACTATGTCTATCACATGATTTGCTTTTTTTTTTAATTGGAAGTAGTATTATTATAGATTATACTTTAATAATTATATCAAATTAAAAAACTGTATTTAAAAGTGGAAGTAGCCTTTAACCTAATAAATTATACTTTAATAATTATCAAATTAAAAAATTATATTTATAACCATTAATATTTATTAGTATTAATATTAGTATTAATATTAATATTAATACTAATATTTATAACCATTAATATTTATTAGTATTAATATTAGTATTAATATTAATATTAATATTATATAGATTTGTAAAACATTATTACATTACTACATTTTTAAATTATACTTTAATAATTATCAAATAAAAAAATTGTATTTATAATATTGATATTTATTAGTATTAGTATTAATATTAATATTGTATAGATTTGTAAAACATTATTACATTACTACATTTTTTACAAGTGTTCACATATTATAAATTTGGATATTCATTTATGTAAATTATAAATGATTCAATAAATATTATTCATTTTTAATTTATTATAAAAATTAGGTTTTGCGATTTTATTTAAGTATATTTTATTTAGTTATGTTAAATATTAAATTTACAATAATATTTTTTATATTTACTATTCTTTTAGAAATGTTTACATAATATATTTATATTTTGATGTATAATTCAACATCTCTATATTAGATTAGAATATTTCACTCTACATGGTATAAAAAAAAATAGAAAATAAGTTGATAAAGATATATATGGACTAATTCATAACAATAACTAAATAATTACATTCTCTTCGATGCAAGGAACTACCTCATAGACATAAAGATCAAATGGATGTAAAGAGTAGGAAAAAAAAAGATATCATTGCATTCTATGTATATTACATATTGATATAAGAGAATCTTTGGAATTATAGCTATCCTTAGCATTGTACTTATCTGTGGACAATTATCCTACACATTTTCTTTCATTTTCTTAGTTTTGATTCTATTTTATGATTACAATTTTTTCTAATGTAGTGAAATATTTATTGTTTTTAGTGAATTTTTGTCACTAATCTAGTATGAAGCATGGTATGTGTAATTTGAATAATTAAGTTAGTTGTAAGGCCAAAATTAAGGAGGACCATGTGTCTTACTCTTTTATTTATTTATTTATGGTATATGTCATGTCCATTTTTTGGACATATCTTTTTATCCCCATATTTGTTTCTGTATAGAATACAATTATTCAAAAACGTGTGATACAATATGTAATCAAAACCCAACATTTTTAGCATTTTCACTGCCTTTACACAGATATCAAGCAAGACATTTTCACTTGAAAGAACCTTATGTTTGAGTAACATGGAATTAGTGGGAAATAGAAATGTACACTGTCATTAAGCATGAATAAAATCAACCATTTTATTCCTTCATTGTGTGACAAGATTCCTTAAAAAATTAGGGGATTTAATGGGTAGTGTAACACCCTGTTTCCCTCAATTTGTAATTAATCATAAAATAGGAATTACCATGCTAATGCATGAGGACAATGTAAATGTATTATTGTTTGAGTTGCCAATAATTGATTGTGGGGGTGAAGCCTTGAAAGTACTAGCCATGATATCACTAGAGGAAGAATGTGAAAACTATACAAGAGGGTTCATATATCAAATAACCCCAAATTTTCCTTGATGAGGATGACAACCTCCTTTGGATCCCAAGGAGAGAAATCAGTCAATGAAGAAAGGACCGGTGGTTGAATTATCAACCACCCCTATAAATGGAAACATGGGTTGTCAACTCGAAGTACCGCACGGACCTGGAGACCTGAGCTTCCTTCTGACAGAAGGAACATGATAGGTTGGAAAACCTTCCAAGGTAAGAGGGATACACATAGGGATGATTTTAAGGATGGAAATTTATTTTAAAATGTAGAAACCTTGGCGAATCGTATTAATCCTTCATATGCCAACTATAAATGTTTGGCGACATTTTTGTAAATATATTCAAATTTCTAAGGATTTTATATAGTTTGTATAAAATTTTGGCGATTTTTAAGTTAAAATAATTTTATCCTATATAATTTGGGCAAATCATTTTTAGAATAGAGAATCATTTTTTGGGAAAAACCATGGTAAATTAGCCCATGAGCGAAATTTAGCCCCTAAAATCATCCATTGATACACACGGGAGAGGAGACACCACACAAAAAGAGCGTAAGCTCACAAGGGAGTCACGAACTGAAGGCCGCGAGCTTGATGCTGAGGAGCATCTAAGAAACCTCGCCAAGGCTATAACCGAGAGAGAAAGCTCTAAGTTACAGAGAACAAGACCCAAATAGAAGCGAAAATGGGGGAAGAACCCTCTAGAAGTGTGAGAATTCCCTGGTGATATCATGGCTTGGCACGAGGGTGGCCAGAGTAATAAGAATGAATGCCTTTGTGCATATGGTCGGGTGGAAGGATGAACACCCACAGTCAGTTGGTTGGCGACAACCTGTAATAGATAAGTGATTTCCTACCCTGTGTAATTTAGCTGTAACTATGTATGAATTGGTTATACTGCATATGCCTTCAGGAATGTGAATGAATGCTTAATGGATATATTGTATCCCTTTTATTTCTGTGTGGTTGTATAATTAGGCAAGTAAGGAATTATATGGTTCAGACATGAATTGTTCTCATAAACTCTTGAGTTTTGTAGTGTCTTAAGCTAGAGCCATGAATTGTGAGCTCATTGACCTTAGGTGTAGTTGCATGTACGATGGTTTACTGACCTAGTCGTTCTGAGACCCTTGGAGAAAAGAGCTTGTTAAGCTCATGAGAGGTAGTGCAGATATGCACAGGCTCTCTGCAATCAAATAGAACTTCAGAACCCCTTGATGAAGGAGCTCAATAGTTGTGCTGAAGACTCTTCTAAGAGTCAAGTCCAGGAGAATGAGCGCAAAGCTCTCAATTCCTTCATAGCTGACAAATCTCAGGAAGGATAGCAAGTTTCAAATACCGAAAGAGAGTACCCTTTCATTTTCTATATGAACGGACGATATCCTTTCGGAGGATCTGAGGTCTGTCACCGTTAGATTGGAGGAAGGAATGAAAGCGTTAATACCTTGACCCCTTCAGCCTTCACAAGTAGCAATGGGATCTAGGACCGTAGATCCAAGGATCTATCAGAGCTCTATTGACCGTCAATCTTAACCCTTGCATAGGTAGGAGAGTGGACTCGACGAAGTCCTGAATGTCCCGAAGTATTCGGAACCGTCCATCGGCACAGGACACGTGGCTACCGATCGGCATTTTGGCATCCAAGAAACCATAGGACAAGACCCCTCGTCTTTGCAAGTCACGAAATCCTAGTATATGAAACACCGACATGCTCCGTGGTTGAGCCGGTTTAGTGTGAATAAGTTTCGGCATTCCGGCACCTGGGAAACCAGAGGGAAAGACCCATCATCTTCGCAAGTCACGAAATCCTAGTATATGAAACCCCAATGTGCGATTAAGACTGAGTGTCTTTCAACACCCTTAAGCTCAGGAGGGATAGTGACCGTCAGATCTAGATCAACGAGGGTCGTTGATGTCATACACAAATTTTTGTATCGAAGTTCGGGGAATGGAGTGACCAGTAGTTTGGGTCGCTGCATTTCGAACTCCCAGTTACTGAAATCCCGATATGGCCAGGACCGTCGGATCAGGGGCAGATTCGCAGCCATCGATCTCATTGAAGGTAAGATTTCGGGTTTCGGGGTTTGAAGAGTCGAAAGACTTGACTCTATTGCATCGCTGAGTCACGAAATTCGAAAGGCTCCTCTTGGCTTGGCCTGTGGTAATAACCAACGATCACATGGAGGTGGATAAGGGAAGAGCTAGGTTGCACTAGGCCCCCATAGGAATTCGGGGATTCTATCCCTTTAGGAAGAGAAAATTTTTTATTTTTCCCATAGTGGGTATGTGACAAATTGGTATCAGAGCATGGTTACAACACTTGGCCTGCTTGGGCTCATGCACGAGTTGCAAAAAGAGATATCGTTATCTGTATTACTCTTTAAGGAGAAGGACTGCAGAATTGAACCTGTGATTTTGGGAATTCTTGTTGAATTTCCGCAGAGGAATTTATTTAACCCCCTTTGTTAAAATGGTAACTACTCTTATAGGAGTAGGGATGCACTGATCAATAATACTGATAAGACCTGAGTATGAATAATAGAGGTGGAATAAATTGTGCTATGAAGTTGCATGAGCTAGAAAAGGGACATGAACTGAGTTGTTCTGCTATAGTGTGACGATGGATACCTACTAAAGCAGGTAGAGTCTCTTGCAATTGAGATGGCTGGTTAGGTAAGAATTAAGATCCACATGAATAACTCCTTCATGATTTAGGAAATTTGGTAAGGACTGGTAGGATCCTTAGAAAGTTATAATTATTGTATTATTAAAAGACTAAACCTTGAACATATAACTCCTCACGATTGAGAGGGATGATGAAAATATGTAGGGTCAGATTATCTGACCTATAATGGTTAGAATCAACAACAAGGATAATCCGTTTAAACAATATTAAGAGGAGTCCTTTGGGACTATTGCTAATTCCCAAGAGCGACCCTTGTTGGTTGTTCCCATAAAGAGAGGGTAACATCCTTATGAGTTATGACAATGAGATTAGTCCTGTAAGTAACTTAAAGGTCAGAAAAGATAGCGGGGAAATTTCATATGCCGAGTGTGCATATAGAGCACAAGGAGTGCATATAGAAACAAGCTTGTGTTAAAGTTTGAAAGCTCCGGAGGTTGAACACAAAGGTTGATTCTAGAAGAGTTGATGCCAAGTTCGTGGCTGAAAGTCATTGAAAATCTGAACGGATGGTGGAATTCTCGGAGGGAGGAATACCGAAATTCCATGAACCGTTAGATCTAGTAGATCAGCAGAGAAGATAAGGATGATAACCTCTCATCACTCACAAACTAAGGAGGAATAGTATTCGTTAGATTGGAATCAATGAGAGTTGTTGATCTAGAGCTTCGAGGTTTCGACTATTGGGAAAATAGAAGTGAAGACTTTCCCAAAGTCACGCAAGGTAAATCATTGATTCAATCAGGGTCGTTGGTTAGCGAATGACTTGAACCGTAGATCCGGTGTAATCGGATCTTCGGAAGTCAGAGGTTTATAAGTCAACGTGCAGAGTTTTGAGAACTCGCATGTCATGAAATCCTAACATCCAACCTGAGCCATTGGATCGAGACAGGTGGTGGATCATTGATCTGACGCATACACATTTTGGGGATTCAAAATCGGGAGTTAGGAGGTGAAGACTCCGCCAGAATCTGGAAAGGTGGAAAGTTGGGATTCGATCAGGATCGTTGATTGGCAGAGAGATCTGGACTGTGGGATCTAGGTTGCCGGACCCTCATGGATCAAAAGTTTGGGAAACGGTGGAGCATTGTCTGCGGATTCGCCGAAACACGGGATCCTGATGCGTGTCTAGGATTTGACCCCAGGTTTCAAGCGAAGGGTCATGTGAATAAAAGAACCGAGAAAACCTTAGCCTCAGTATTTTGGGTTTTCATATTTTGGGGATCGAGGAACCAGAGTTCTTTGCAACAAGAATCGTGAAATCGTGAAATGCGAAGCGCCTTTTAGTTCAGATCATGGTCACCGTCAGTGGTCACGTGAGGAGAAGGCATGAACTAGTATGATGAATACTTAGCTATGTTCAATTGTACTTGAGTGCATGAGTTTAATTCATTGTGAAGCTTCATAATAGGAAGCCTAATATTAATACCAGTAAGGTATGAATGATATTAAACGTGCAATTAATGCACATGTATGATGTAAGAGTATAAGTATACTAGATGCCCAATATGATTTCCTTGATGAGTGAAACGTGAAGCAAGTACTTCTCTTGTCTAGATTAAATGAATACTATGGAGGCATAGCTGACTCCATTCTGGGGAGTCATGAAAGTTTTGTTCCAAATAATAGCCTGAGGGGAATGTATTCCATTTCCTCAGGAAATACCAATATAATTAGATGAAAGGGTTAATGAGCAAAGATTCTCTCTTGTCATAATAAGAGACAAATGATTACGCCTTTGAGGATCACATGAGAAGGATTGTGAATGAATCAGAATTGACTGATCTTAACAGTAAAGATGCATGTGGGCTGTAAAATATACCTATGGCAACTGCACACAGGCTTACGATTATGAGTATAGCTAAGTACATTGTGGATGTAAGTTAGAAAAAACCTAGAACATGTGTCGATGCATAATCTGGAATACATACTAGAAAGGTATGTCTATGTCCCTTAAAGAATGATTATTAACAAGCTGAAGCTAATTCAAGCTTGAGGCCATCACAAATAGTGATGGATATGCAAAAAGGAAGTTGCATACCGAAGGAGTTCCAAGTGGAGGAACTATGTAAGGACTTTGTCAGAAGAACAGAGTCACAACCCTAATAATTGTTGAAGGTTGGACAATGGGATGCAAGGCCTATCCATATATAAGAATCCTGGATTACATTTTGAAAGAATCATGTAATTAATACAAGACTAACAACTAAATATTGACCATTCTGATAACCGAATGGAAGTGTGTAGGATGCACATGTTCATGATTCATTATGAGCAAAGAGTTTCTATTAAAGCATGTTGCAGTATCCCAAAAAGAGTTAGGGTGAGGCCTAACCAAGGCGGCTCAAGGAAAAGAGCAGGAAGATCCCAACAGGAAGTAGAATTGCAAAAGTAGAGAAGAGACAGTGAGGACTTAGAGATAACTCGGCTAGGTTGAAATCTCTCGGGCGATGTAGAAAGAATTTGAAGAAGGGGAGAGACCTCAATTCTTTCCTTGTTGTGCATTATGTTTTCTATGGGATGAGAAAGCTATTACATTGATGAACGAAAATGTTTTGACACCATAGTGATGATGGTTGCAATGCTGTGAAAACGATTGAGAATTGTTGTGTTGCACTCATGAAAACATTAAGGATAGTGTGATGAAGTACATACAGATATGCTGGGACATGTCTGAAAATATTTTATTAATTTAAATGCTATGGTACTTTCATTTTAATTTACATGACGACTAATGTGCCTATGGTGTATGTCATGTGTAGAAAGAAATAAGATTGGAACTGTTGAGAAAGACAGTTTCATTTAATGAACAACCTCAAGCAGAGGGTGACCATGGGAAGGCTGTGGTCGAAAGATTGTTCACAAAACTGTGAAAATCCTGCTAAAGCACTGTTGATGAGGTAGAGATCAGAAAGAGAGTGCTAGCAGCCAAGAACCGATATAAAGATATTCATGCCTATGTGGCACAAGGTATGAAGGAATTTGGTAAGAACCCCTTCCGAAATATTTTATTGTCTCATGTTATGCATGAAAATTGAAAGGGCAATGGTATGCCATGGATACCCAAGTAGGGTATGATTCAGGAAGGAGAACCTAAATAATGGAGGCGTGAACATCTGGTACTAAAGAATGATTGTAACCCTCGAAAGAATTCATGAAATGATATTTCATGAACACATGGGCCAATCAAGGAACGATTGGAAATAAAAGTGCTTATAGATAGCACGTTGCATGGAATTACTTCAAGGAAATGCATATTTTCATAAAGGACAAACAATGGATTTCCCATTGAGGAAGGAGGACCTTCCAACATTTTTACTCACATTGTATAGGTGTTAGAGAAAACTAAATTTGGGTGGCCATGAGTGTTGGCACCCTGGTTATTAATGAAGGCATAATGCTTGGGTGCATTCATGCGAAACTTTTAAGTTTCATGTATACTAATTTGGGATTGTGATCGGCCTATAGCATGAAGCATGGTTCTGTTGTAAGAATGAAAGAAAATGAATAAACCATATGAGGAAAAGGTTGGTTAAATTCCAACACCCCATGGCCAATAACCTGTCATAAAGTGTGACGAACTTGAAAAACAATGCAAAAATGGATTGGGTATGAATGTGGCCATGGATATTGGCACAATTGTTAAAACCCTTTTGAAATGTTGAATTACGTTTTGAAAAGTTTGGTATGTTGAGATGAGACTAACAGTTTGTTTGGTTGTGGAAAGAATGAATTGCAGGAAGCAAAGGGTCATGGATATGGCAGTGAGGTAAGCCCATAGGAAAGACCAATTGCCTGCTGAGCCAAACTGCAAGGAATGTTTTGAGAAAGTAATTTAATTGTTAAGTATGCACAATTCTGAAATTGTTGTGACAATGTTGTAAAGGTGCAATAGAATGTATATGCATGGAAAAGATAACAAGTTGTTTGGCTGATTGAAGTTGAAAGTGCAGGAAGCAAAGGGGTCTTGGATATGGCAGCATTGTAAGCCCATAAGGAAGGCCAATTGCCTGCTGAGCCAAACCGTTATGGGAAGGAAAGTCCCATAATTATGAATCTGGTTCCTGTGCAGAACAAATATGAAAACAAATCGTGAGATTGGAAAATCTATTGGTGACAGATTTGCGGTAAAAATTCTGAAAGTTAGAATTTATAATGATGTCTCATGAATTTTGTATACCTATGATACAGGTGAGAAGAAAAGACATCTCCAGAAAGGATAGATGAGGGATGTCAAATCTGAATATGATGAACATGGCTACTACTGAGCCATGAAAACCCCGTGATAAGACATGATCCCCTGAAAATTATTGTGTTGAGGTAACACAAGCCGAAGGTACACCTCGACAGAGCAAGTCTAAGGGATGCCTTGATTGTAAGACTCGATAGAGTCTCTAAATTTTCCTGTGCGAGAAAACCTTGGCAGGGCAATATGGATCACCTGAGGGACTATATAACAGTGAAGGGAATGCCTGAGCCTGGGCCTGGAGGGTGAGTGACCACAAGGAAGAGGAGACCTTAATAATTTCTGTAAACTATTGGGATCATGCACACAGTGGGTAGTTTCCCGTGCGAAAAAAACTTGGAAAGGAAGATGAAATCATGATAGCTCTTGTGAACTATTGAATTGGAATCATGCACCTAATGGGTACGTCAAGGAAATCGATGAGCATGGATAACAAAACTGCCATGTGGATACAAATCCACAAACTGCACAAATAAGTATTGTGCTAAGATTATGAAAATTTCCTTTTGAATCTTGAACAACAGTAAGATGTTTTCTCACAAAATTTTGATTAATGTGCTTGTTGTCCAAGAATTATTGAAGGCAGATGACGAAGACTAAGATCCTGAAAGAGGACCTGACTGAGGACGAAGCTCAAGACTTCTGAAGTGGCTGAATGAGAAAGGCATGACAGGTGTTTTTGAGGAAGAACACTGAGTATGGTGTTCCTTTAAGCGGGAGGGAATTGTAGCACCCTGTTTCCCCCAATTTGTAATTAATCATAAAATAGGAATTACCATGCTAATGCATGAGGACAATGTAAATGTATTATTGTTTGAGTTGCCAATAACTGACTGTGGGGGTGAAGCCTTGAAAGTATTGGCAATGATATCACTAGAGGAAGAATGTGAAAACTATACAAGAGGGTTCATATATCAAATAACCCCAAATTTCCCTTGATGAGGATGACAACCTCCTTCGGATCCCAAGGAGAGAAATCAGTCAATGAAGAAAGAACTGGTGGTTGAATTATCAACCACCCCCATGAACAGAAACATGGGTTGTCAGCCCGAAGTACCGCGGGACCTGTAGACTTGAGATTCCTTCTGACAGAAGGAACAGGATAGCTCGAAAAACCTTCCAAGGTAAGAGGGATACACACGGGAGAGGAGACACCAGAAAAAAAGAGCATAAGCTCGAAAAGGATATGGGTGGAGCTCTCCAGCGAATCACGAACTGAAGGTTGTGAGCTTGATGCCGAGGAGCATCTGAGAAACCTTGCCAAGGCCATAACCGAGAGAGAAATCTCTAAGTTATAGAGAACATGAACCAAACAAAACCGGAAACAGAGGAAGAACCCTCGAGAAGTGTGGGAATTCCCCAATGATATCATGGCTTAGCACGGGGGTAGCCAAAGTGCTAAGAATGAATGCCTATGTGCCTATGGTCGAGTGGAAGGACGAACACCCATAGTCAGTTGGTTGGCGGCAACTTGTAATAGATAAGCGATTTCTTACCCTGTGTAATTTAGCTGTAATTGTGTATGAATTGGTTATACTGTGTATGCCTTCAGGAATGTGAATGAATACTTAATGGATATACTGTATCCCTTTTATTTCTACGTGGTTGTATAATTAGGCAAGTAAGGAATTATATGGTTCAGAAATGACTTGTTTTCATAAACTCTTGAGTTTTGTACTGTCTTAAGCTAGAGCCACGAACTATGAGCTCGTTGACCTTAGGCGTAGCTGCATGTACGATGATTTACTCACCTAGTCATTCTGAGTCCCTTGGAGGACGGAGTTTGTTAAGCTCATGAGAGGTAGTGCATATATGTACAGGCTGTCTGCGATCAAATAGAACCCATAACCCCTTGATGAAGGAGCGCAATAGTTGTGTTGAAGACTCTTCTAAGAGTCAAGTCCAGGAGAAAGAGCGCAAAGATCTCAAGTCCTTCATAGCTGACGAAGCTCAGGAAGGATAACGAGTTTCAAATACCGAAAGAGAGTACCCTTTAGTTTGCTAGATGAATAAACGAGATCCTTTCAGAGGATCTAAGGTCTGTCATGACCGTTAGATTGGAGGAAGGAACGAAGGTGTCAATAACTCGACCCCTTCAGCCTTCACAAGTAGCGATGGGATCCAGGACCGTAGATCCAAGGATTTGCCGAAGCTCTATTGACCATCGATCTTAACCCTTGCATAGGCAGGAGAGTGGACTCGACGAAGTCCTGAAAGTCTCAAAGTATTCGGAACCGTCCATCGGCATAGGACACGTGGTTGTCGGTCAGCATTTTGGCATCCAGGAAACTAGAGGACAAGACCCCTCAGCTTCGCAAGTCGCGAAATCCAGGTATACGAAACCCCGACGTGCTCCGTGGTTGATCTGGTTTAGTGTGAATAAGTTTCGACGTTCCAGCACCCGGAAAACCAAAGGGAAAGACCGCTCGTCTTCGCAAGTCGCGAAATCCCGGTATACAAAACACCGACGCACGATTAAGACTGAGTGTCTTTCAACACCCTTAAGCTCAGGAGGGATAGTGACTGTTAGATGTAGATCAACGAGGGTCATTGATTTCATGCACAAATTCCCGTATCAGAGTTCGGGGAATGGAGTGACTAGTTGTTTGGGTCGCTACATTTCGAACTCCCGATTATCGAAATCTTGATACGACCAGGACCGTCAGATCAGGGGGAGATTCGCAGTCGTCTATCTCATCGAAGGTAATATTTCGGGTTTCGAGGTTTGAAGAGTTGAAANGGAATGGAGTGACTAGTTGTTTGGGTCGCTACATTTCGAACTCCCGATTATCGAAATCTTGATACGACCAGGACCGTCAGATCAGGGGGAGATTCGCAGTCGTCTATCTCATCGAAGGTAATATTTCGGGTTTCGGGGTTTGAAGAGTTGAAAGACTTGACTCTCTTACATCGCTGAGTCGCGAAATGCGAAAGGCGCCTCTTGGCTTGGCTTGTGGTCATAACCAATGATCACATGGAGGTGGATAAGAGAAGAGCTAGCCTGGGCTGGGCCCCCGTAGGAATTCGGGGATTCTATCCCTTGAGGAAGAGAAAATTTTTTTTTTTTTCCGTAGTGGGTATGTGACAGGTAGTTACCTCAAAAGTGTCGAGAAACACGCATCTGACATACCATACATTGATTTCACTTTATACAATAACATTATTGTGTGTACTTAGTTGGGTAGACCTTGACCCCTGTCAACCAAAGAGAGGGGTGGTGGAAGAATATTTAAGGCTTTCGAAGAAGGTATCTACGACATCAACGTCAGCCCCCAGTTCATTTTTCTAGAATGCATGTAACAACATTCCTTCCATGGCTTGGGTATCCTGTGAGAAATCATCCATACCAATATTTATATTATTGTCTTCGTCCCCAACATGTGAGGAACTAATGCTAATGTAAAGGTTTTGAATTGGTGACTCACAATGTAGTGGGAATTGAATAGGTGGTTCATTCAACAAATATTAGTATGCTTCCTCTCCGAGCTGTGCTCGTTTAACAACAAGATCGTGATTTAACATCATAGTGGAGTGCAATGGTAAATGATAGACAGGTCGTCCGTTGTCAAAATCCTGAATGTAAAAATATTGAACATTACATTGATAGTATTAGTATTACAATACATTTAATATGTTCAAACATTATACCAAACATTTATTGGAAGCATAATTTTTTTTCCCAATAATAAATATGCAACCAACCACTTTATAAAACAAATGTTGAATTAATCAATACATATACATTAGTTCCATTGAAAATCCAAAATAACAATTACTCAGTCATGTTTTCCTTACATCCCAAGAGGTGTCTACATAAAAGAGATCCAATTCACGGTGTAATACCATTGACCCAAGATGGTTGCTGGAAGATGGCATGTTACCATTGATAGAGTAAAGAAGCTATCCGTTTTCATCAAACACATTCTTGCGATATCTTCTTTCTCACGAGAATAGCTTTGAAAACTTTGAGACTACTGAAATATCTTGCGCATTCAAACTCGATCGTGAATATTAATCCTGTAAATTTTTTTTTTATGCATTTGAGCCAAAACCATCATCTTAGAATGGACTGAACAACATAACTTCAAACATAATTTCAAATGACTTATGATAGGAATCGAAGAGTGACCTCCATTACAACCTCCCTAAAGAAAAACCTCTGCAAATTCTTAATGGGGAGGTTTGCATTTGCATTTTTTTTATTAAGTTTACTGTGGCCACATTACTTTTTTATGATCCACAGGTTTGAAAGTTTAAAAATACATGCATTTTGAAAAAAGGTTTTTAAAATTAAATAATTAGATTAATAAATTTAGGTATATAATCTTATAAAATAGATTATAAAATATAATTAATATTACTGAAAATGTTAATAAACCATTTTTGATAGATTTTATATATAGAATTATTATTTTATATTAAAAAATACTTTTAGTAATAAGATATATAGTTAATTAAATTCTTTTATTATATTGATTTAATCTCATCTTAATATTTGGAAAATGAAAATGGATGTATTAATATTTTGGAAAATAAAAATTAATGATGTATTTTATTTATGTGATTATGAATAAATTATTATTTATGTGATTGGGAAGAAATTACACAATATAAATGAGTGGCTGGTATTCAAATGCGGAAATAAATATAAAAATTAAAATGAATATGCCTAATTGTTTGGTTGGTATTCAAATGCGTAAATAAATATAAAAATTAAAATGAATATGAGTAATTATTATGATCCAACCCTGTGAAGGAATCGAACAAAAATACACTCATAATGTTTATAAGTCAGTCAAGTCCATAAATCATATATGCCATTTATTATTACATTATTATTTTATTTCAACGCGACGTCACCAGTCTAAAATGCATATGCCAATGCACCTGATAGGCCAATGATATACCGAGTCTAAAACATTCCGAGATGCATATGGATATCGAATTAAAAAAACTACTTTTTATGATGATGATTTAAGGTTATTAAAATTTAAAACTTAATATTTATTTAAATAAATATTTATAAATAAATTATATTAATTTATTTTTAAAATTTTATATAAAAATATATTTATAAATTAATTAAGTTAATCTATTTATAAATTCTTTTATAGAAATCTAAAAATAAACCAATTAAATTAACCTCCATGAATTAACCCATACATATATATATTATAAATTAAATTCATTTATATTTTATTTAATCCTACTTTCATATTTCATATTCATAGTATATGTTTGTTATAGTTTTTAATGAATACATCTTTTATTTAGTAGCATTGTTTTCTACAAAGATTGTTATAATTGCAAAAGATTTCCTAAATTTTTTTATTTTTTATTTTTTATTTTTTATTTTTTTTTATCGTAATTTT
>JASDQU010107701.1:103527-118125 GCA_032191745.1 Picea mariana | reverse complement strand
TGCCAAATGATAGATCGGGCAACTGTAAGGACAACCTAGATGTCCAAATTCCCAAATCCACTCTCAAACCCCGTAGATCTGAATTTCCCACTGAATGGGGTGCCCCACTGGATGACTTAAACCCTAGTTGGTTCGACCCTAATGAAGGAGGCCTCCAAATTCTCTTAAACTCTCCAAGAATATAGATCGGGCTATGAGAATCCTATGGGAGAAGTTTCAGACTCAGCTCTCAAGTAGATCTCTCTAGATCTAAGTTTTACTGAATCACAGGACGTCCCCTATGGCTCCAAGATGTTCGAATCTGCAGAAAAATGTAGAATGATGATAACCCTCGAGAAAATCCCTCAAACTGATGGTCCTACCCCTGCAAACAAAACCCAACTGTCGGAATGGCCCCAGGCCCTCAGGATAAGCTAGATCAAACCTTCCTCTAGATGATGGTGCGCCCTTCCTGGAAACACAAGAACAATATGGCCTACTATCTTCTGAAGTGCTAGATGGAGATGGGCTAAGACTGGAATGGTGTGGAGGATTCTTTCATCCCTGAGACCAATATGCGGAACAAAGTGAGTGGATATTTCACCACTGAGTTGCTCATAAGGGTTTATACAACAAAACCCCCAAACTAAATGCTCAAGAGCAATAGCAAATGCTAATCCAAAACCATAATGAGTAATAGGTGCCCCAAAACCTCTTACTTATACTTTTCCTTCTAATTCTCTGTTGAGTTAGGTTAACTCACAGGGTTAATCTTCTATTCTTCCGTTGAGTTATCTTTTACTCATTTATCCTTTTCCTTTCTTAAGTCAACTTAAAAATATAACTTTTAACTTCTTGACTTTCCCCCCTTCAGTGTGAGACTATGACCTAGTGGGGGTGCCCAGGCCACTAAGTCTCCTCATCACCTCTCTAAGAGGTGGGGAACATTACAAGTATCACCATTCCTTCCATTTCCTTTTGGAGTTTTATCACCACTATCTCCATTTCCCTTTGGAGGGTTTGAGATTTCAACTTGAAACCTTGCATTTCTTTCTTCAAATAAAAATTTCACCATATTTTTCATATCATAGAAATATTTTCTAAATTTTTCATGCTCTAAAGTAAGAGCTTCATGAATCTTTTCATGAGACATACCTGGTGAATATCTCCTTGAAGCTTGAGGTGATTGTGTAGTTCTCCTTATTGAAAGTCGAGAACTTCGCTCTACAAGTTGACCTTCTCCTCTTGTGAGATTCAACCTTGTAATCATCATAAAACAAACACTTGCAAACAATCAAACCTTAAAAAACCTATGCTCTAATACCAACTCGATATGAAAATGAAAATGTGTGTGTCTCTTTAAAATTGCAAGTGAAATTTATATTTGTTTGGGTAATAGGATCAAGTTACTAACACATAAAACTTAATGATTTTTTAATTAATCATGACTAGCATAAAAAGTCATAAACAACCATCAAAATAAACACATTAACACAACAAAATGATAAAGGAGTTCACCCCTCTCTTGGGCTACATCTCCTAGTCCAGATTCAAATAGATCATTTTCATTAATGATCGAAGTATGAAAATGAGTACTTTACAATGCTCAAAATGAGAAATAGATGGCTTCAATGGCTCCAAAATGTCCAAAAACCCCTAGTTGGGTTCCTCCTACACCTGGTTTGGCCAAAAAATGTGTTGGAATCCCTTCCTGAAAGCTTTTTCCAATTCTTTGTTGTCTTTGCTCACCAAAACACACTCAAAATCACTGAACCTGGCTTCTAGGTGTTTCCCATGCATAAACGCAGCACCCATGTGCATCCCACAAAAGGTGGAAATATTTCACAGTGTTAGGAGGATAACTGCCTAAAATGGAAGAGGTGTTGGTCACATGGGAACAATGTGGCCATGCCCTAGCACCAAGTTAGGATCCGTTGAAACCTCCCGTGCAAATGGTGGTCATGTTTGGTTCCAAGTGTTCGTGGGTCGACACCTATGGTTCCCTGCACCCCCTGGTTCCAATGAAATGGTTATATGGTAAGGTCGATTCCAATGGCTGGGGCTTAGCCCCATCCCTTTCTGCATCTGAATTAAACATTACTCAAATTTAAATATAAGTTCAAAGGTTATGGGGTAAGGAACATGTGGTAGGCGGACTAGTAGCCTGGCCTGCGCCAAGTCATTCCCATACCCGGAGGTCACAGTTTCAAGAACTATGGAGTTCAAATCAAAACATTTTAACAATGAAGGGGGTGCCATGTGGCATCCCATGTCTCGACCATGTGGCACCATAACATTTCTCCAGCACATCGCCACGTGTCAAAGCTAGATAGGTCCATGTACAATCCTGCCACACCTTGCCACGTCACCCTCTGCCACATCACCACTTGCCACATGTCAGTATGGTCACCTTCCATGTGTTAGTATGGTCCTACCATGTCACCAGTATGGCCCTACCACGTCAGCAGTATAGCCCTGTGACATCAGCACTGTACAGACTGTACAACCAACAAAATTTTGCATGTTTGGGAAAGTGGACAGGATGTGATATCTATCACATATGATGTCTGTTTGAACCCATTCAAGTTGCATTGGGATCGTGAGGATGAGGCCTACGCACGAGTCTATTTTGAAGTAATTCTAAGAACTTTGATTTTTGAGCATATTTTGATCCCCTGAATCACAAAATCACAAGTACATATCTAATATCATTCCACCATGGGGAAAAGCTAGTGGGTTCTATATTTCTTTGTGGGGAAAGGCTAGCATGTTTTACATTTCCCTTTTTCCCAAACACAAAACAATCTCCAACAACATCATTCAACTGTGTGGAAATCTAATGCATTCTAGCTTTCCAAGTTGTGCAAGTAGAAGTGCATCTTTAGCAATATCATTCCATTGTGAGAAAAATCTAGCGTGTGCTATATTTCCATCTTGTACAAGTGCATCTTGAGCAACATCATTCCATTGTGGAGGAAATATAGTGTGTGTTATCTTCCTCTCTTTCACAAACACTAGAAAATATCAAACAACATCATTTCATTGTGGGGAAAAGATAGTGTGCGTCGTCTTTCCAAGTTGTGCAAGAAGAAGGTGCATATTGAGAAAAACCATTTCATTGTGAGGGAAATCTAGTGCATGTTATCTTCCCATATTACACAAGTTCATCTTGAGCAACAATAATACATTGTGGACGAAATATAGTGTTTTCTAGCTTCCTTTCTTGAGCAAGCACTAACATTATTACACTGTGGGGGAAATCTAGCATGTTCTGCATTTCCCTTTTACCCAAACACAAATGAATCTCGAACAACATCATTCCACTATGTGGAAAGCTAGCGTGTGCCAACATTCCAAGTTGTGCAAGCAGCATTGCATCTTGAGCAATATCATTCCATTATGATGGAAAGCTAGTGCATGCTAGCTTTCCATCTTGCACAAGTGCATCTCGAGCAAAATCATTCCATTGTGGGGGAAGGATAGCACGTGCTAGATTTCTCTCTTGCACAAGCACTAGCATATATCAAACAACATCATTCCATTGTGGGGAAAATCTAGTGCATGTTAGCTTTCCATCTTGGACAAGTGCATCTGGAACAACATCAGTCCATTGTGTGAGAAATCTAGCATGTGCTAGCTTTCTCTCTTCCACAAGAACAAGCACATATTGAGCATCATTCAACCATGGATAAAATCTAGCGTATTCTAGCTTCACCTCTTACAAAATAACAAGTACATATAATAACATCATTCCACCATGGGGGAAAGATGGCACATGGTAGCTTTCTTTCTTGTGCAAACACAAGCACATATCGAACAACATCAGTCCATTGTGTGGGAAAGATAGCATGTGCTAGGTTTCCATCTGACACAAGTGCATTTGGAAAAACATCATTCCATTGTAGGATAAGGCTAGCACGTGGTAGCTACACATCGAACACCATCATTTGACTATGGTAGGAAGATAGTGCATGCTAGATTTACCTCATGCAAAAGAATAAGTACATATATAATAACATTATTCCACCATGGGGAAAGCTAGTGCTTTCTAGATTTCTCTCTTACACAAGCACAAGTGCATATTAAATAACATCATTCCAACTTGGTGGAAAGCTAGTGCGTGCTTTATTTCTCTCTTTCATAAGCATAAGCACATATCCAAAAAAATAATTCGACCATGGTGCTAAGCTAGTGCATTTTAGATCTGCCTCTTGCACAAGAACAATTTTATATCAAATAACATTATTCCACCAGTGGAGAAAGCTAGCACATGATAGATTTCCCTCCCTCACAAGCACAAATTCATCTCAAACAACAACATTACACCATCGAGGAAGGCTACCGCATGCTAGCCTTTCATTTTGCACAAACACAAGCATTTGTGGAACAAGATTATTCCACCATGTGGGAAAACTATCAAATAACATCATTGAAACACCATGGGGAAATATAGTGTAGTTTAGCTTTCCCTCCTTGGCATGCACAAGTTCACCTAGAACAACATCATTCCAAAGTGGGGGAAGCTAGTGTATGCTAGCTATCCCTCTTGCAAAAACACAAGTGCATCTCCAACAATATCATTCCAACATCGGGGAAACCTATCTTTTGCTACCATTCCCTCTTGTAAAAGTGAAAGAACATCTAAAACAATATCATTCCACTATGGGGGAAATATAGAAAGTGATAGATTTCCCTTTTACACAAGCACAAACAAATATCCAACAACATCATTTCACCATGTGGAAAGTTAGTGCCTTCTACCTTATTGTGTTTCACAAGAACAACCACATCTCGAACAACATCATTCCATTATGGGGCTAAGATACCACATGCTAGCTTTCCATATTGCACAAGTGCATCTTAAACAACATCATTCTATTGTGGTGGAAAACTAGCGCGTTCTAGCTTTCTCTCTTACACAAGCACAAAAACATATTGATCAACATCATTTGATCATGGGGGAAAGCTAGTGAATGCCATCTTTCCCTCTTGTAAAAGAACAATTACATATTCAATAACATCATTCCATCATGTGGGAAAGCTAGTGCATGCCAGCTTTCTCTCTTGCACAAGTACAAGCACATATCGAACAACATCATTCCATTGTAATAGAAAGCTAGTGTGTGCTAGATTTCCATATTACACCAGTGCATCTCGAGTAACATCAGTCCATTATGGGGGGAATCTATTGCATGCTAGATTTTTCTTTTGCACAAGCACAAGAACACATCAAACAACATTGTTAGACCATGGTGGAAAGCTAGCACCTAATAGAGTTTCCTCTTGCAAAAGAGAAAGTACATATATAATAACATTATTCTACCATGGGGGAAATCTAGTGCATGCTAGCTTTATCTCTTGCACAAGCACAAGTTCATATCAAATAACATCATTCCAATGTGGGGGGAAGATAACGTGTCCTAGATTTCCCTCCTTCACAAGAACAAGTTCATTTCGAACAACATCATTCTAAAGTGTTGAAAACATAGCGCATGCTAGGTTTCCCTCTTGCTGAAGCACAAAAGCATATCAAACAACATCATTCCAATGTCAAGGAAATATAGCACATGCTATCTTCCCCTCTTACAAAAGTTTAAGCGCATCTCGAAAAACATCATTTCAAATTGGGAGAAATCTAGCATGTTCTAGATTTAACTTTTTCACAAACACAAACGAATCTCCAACAACATCATCGCATCCTGTAGAAATCTAGCGCGTGCCATCTTTCCATGTTGTGCAAGCACAAGGGCATCTTGAACAACATCATTCTGTTGTGAGGGAAAGATAGCACATGCTAGCTTTCCATATTGCAAAAGTTCATCTCAAGCAACATCATTCCATGGAGTCAAGAAGACTAAGGACAGAAATGCAATGAAGAAGAAGAAATGATGGGTTTTTTCATTTAACTTGAATAGGAGTGTCGCTCCGATCAATTAGAGCCCTCGTACATAAACACGATTACCAATTTGTGAAAGAGTGCGCGTGCTAGATTTTTCTCTTACACAACCAAAAACACATCTCTACAAACATCATTCCATTGTAGGGGAAAGCTAGCGCATCCTAACTTTCCATGTTTCACAAGTTCATCTCAAACAACATCATTCCATTGTGGGGGAAAGCTAGCATGTGGTAACTTTATATCTTAAACAAGCACAATAACATCTCCAACAACATCATTTGACCATGGCAGAAAGATAGCACATGATAGCTTTTCCCCTTGCAAAATCACGAGCATTTATTCAACAAATATTATTCCACAGTGGGGGACAGATAGGGCATGCTAGCTTTCCCTCTTTCACAAGAACATGTGCATATCGAATAACATCATTCCACCATGGGGAAAATCTAGCCTGTGCTAGCATTCTATCTTGCACAAACACAACCACATGTTGAACAACATCATTAAATCATGGGGTAAAGCTGCTGAATGCTAATTTTCCTCTTTCAAAAGCACAAGTGCATATCTAATAACATCATTCCACCATGTGGTAAATCTAGCATGTGCTACGTTTCTTTCTTGCATAAGCATAAACATATCTCCAACAACATCATTCGACTATGGTGCTATTAATCTAGTGCATGTTATCTTTCCCTCTGTTGACAGGCGTTTATGACACACCGTCAACGAGAAGGATAGATCTGGACTGAGGTTGTATATTTAACCCAATCCATTTGGTATGATATAACCTGACGGGTTTTATGGCTCCGTTAGCCAACTAGGATCCTAAAAATCAACTTAAAGGAAACAAACTAACTAAAATACGATTTTAACAATCAACACAGCTTTACAAATGTTCAGCTAAGAGTGTGAATATACAAAGGTTATATACAATGGTTATATACAATTTACAAGGTTTGCACAAATCCTTGCGAAAGTGATTGTTTGAGATAATGTTCCTTAACCGGATTAAGTAAAAAAAAAATTTATTCTAATGATCTAAATATCAAACTAATAAACAAAGAATGAATATGATTGTAATGATATAACGAAAACATACAAAGCTAATTAACATCTAAATAATGCAATCATTATTCATTCATATATAAGCATCTTAAATAAAAATACATCTACTAACCTCTAGATGATCCACAACAATAAACTAAGTTCATCTCTCTCTATTTGTGTGAGCTCCTCTTGTCCTATATCAAGTGGAAACCTATGACCAAAACAAGCATAATACTTCCTGAATAAATTCAAGGAAGTGTTTCATATTCTGGAACACGTTTATGATGACAGAAAGATAAATAATTATATATCATGTGACCTTAAGATATCCAATAACTGAGAACGAAAGAAATATCAATCCTCGGTAGTGGTGTTATCAACCATTTAACATCAGAAGTAAACTTAAAAATACTTAAATAGTTGATCAATCACAGATATAAACTAGACCAAAAGATAATGAACAACGTAAATAACAACATGATATAAAATATTAAATGAATAAAAGACTAAAGCTAATTCAACAAAGACAACATTTCATATCAAGAAAATACATGAGAAGACAATCATAAAACACTGCACAGTTTACACAGGTCTAAAGCCAAAGAGCAAACTGCTTTCTCATATAATTTCAAAAATATATGTCCATTCTAAGGTCTAGGAAAAAACCTCCCCTAAACACTAAGCAACAAAAGCTATTTAAAAATGTCTTGGATCAATTACCTCTTATCATACATGATAGAGGATGATCCATGAAAATAAGTTTGTCTTACAAAAATAGAATAACACAAAGATACTCTTGTTGGAGTCTTTAAATCAAAGTTATTTATATTAATGACATTGTTTTTTAAAATAGGAAATTACTAGTCTAATAATGCTCATCCCATGACTCTTCTCCTTAATCATAGGACATCAATCTGCAACTCACCTGAAAGAATAAAAATGTAATCAAAATTAGATAATAATCAAAGCAAATAATTTCAAAAGACAAACTACAGGATTCTGTAGCTAGTCTAAAATGATAAAAATAAAATCAAAACGAATCTACCTATTATTTCTCAAACATAATCAAATAAAAAACAAAACAACTATTTACCATTTCAGGAATTTGAAAAAGAGGCATCTGATAAGTCCGAATTTATAACGGTGTTGAAATTGTTGAGTTTTTAATAATCACATTACCAGACCACTTAATCCTCTTGTTTGTAAAATTCACATATGGATCACTCTGTTTCTTATACCTTCCCTTTTTCTTGTCTATTGATTTCTTTAAAACAACCTAAATCGACCTCATGAGTATGAACAATAGAAACTATATCCTTTAAATCATCTAAAACTTCTTCCAAAAAAATTTTGGGCATAAAATTGCATTGTGGCTTCTTGCCTTTGGATGGCTTATGGATAGCAAAAAGGGGTTTGGTCTATGGAAGCAGGGTTTTCTTGTAGATTCACACATGGATTTTCGATAGTGGGGTCAGATCGACTGGGACCGGGGGCTTCATCGAGATGCAAAGGTAATTCAGTTACATTTTCAGGGAGGGTAAAATTATTTCTAAACAAGAAATTTCCCAACTGTCCCCAATTTTAAACAGATGTGAAACCATGAGGATTCATATGAATCTATGGTGGAATAGGCTTGAATGTGGGTTTATCTTCTGTCTTTAATAGAACTTATCCATTTTCTGCAGATCTTCAAATCCACAGAGAGGAAAGGGGGAATAAAAAAAACTCAAACGAAACAGTTCTTCTGAGAAATTTCTATTCAAAAAATGAAGCATACCTCTGAGATGGATTCGTTTCTAAAGAAACGACCATTACAGAAGGTAAATGACCCCATTTTGGAAATGGGTTCTTAATGGATTTTCCAAATTTGTAACCGTTTTCACAGAATCCATCCCACAAAGCCATGTCTCTGTTATGAAATTGCGGGTTTGAACTATGCTATATAATCATGGTTGTGTAAAACCTTAAGGCCATTCGGCTCTACACTACTACAGGAGCCATAGTTTCAAAGGTAAACCAGGATGCAAAGAAAAAATGAAAACCACTTTGTCAAATGACTGCCAAACTCAAAGAACTAAAACCTTCCACTTGAAAAAAATGAATGCAGGCCAGAGATATGCAGTACGAGGAGGTGATGTTTGAAGGTAAGTGTCTCAGCCCTGTACCAGGTCGACGAGATCGTGATATGACTGGTAGGGGTAGTATTCATATTTTGAATTAAGCCAAAGTTCTTCTAGTTGTGGAGTCAAGCATATGTCAAATGTAAAAACCATATAATAAAAAATATAAATGACTAAGTCATATCTCCCAAAGTGGATAAATCGAGTGTTATGGTAATGGATCAACAAAAAAAAAAGTCTTACAAACTTTTAGGTTTATAAAAATAATATAAATGCCCTTTAGTTACAATCCCATTTACAAAAGAAACAAAATAAATCACAAGTTGTTTGATGATTACTCAAGCCAAATTTTGTTCTAATTTCATGCTTCCAGTCATGAAATTAAAAAAAACAAATGATAGAATAAAAACAAAGAACTCTAACACTCAACTAGGCCAATGAATCTTCTCAAAGACAAAAAGACAGAAACTTTTGTAAGGAGAAGGAGGAAGCTACAAAAAAATTTATCCTTTGGCAATGACATTTTATCATGATAAAATTTGACAAGGGTTGTTGGCTGCCAGCAATGGCGACATGCTGGGTGAAGCAGTTATCTCTGCATCATCAAAACTTTACATAAGGGAACATATGAATAAAAAATATTTAATAGAAACAATTAAAAGATAGATCAAGCACTTCGATAATAACTCAGAAAAGATAACATAGTCATAGTATTGGGTAAAGTTCTATCCAAAAATTGTAATCCGGTATCTCGTTTAGATCATAGGGGTAGCGATGTTTATACAGATGACTCTGATATCGTTGATAGGGCCACTGCTACTAGCAGGCATCCATAGCCTCGACAAGGATGTCATTTAACCCACTCTAGTACTTCTATCTTTTCCAAGAGTTGTCCATTTATGATAAAAGCATCCTGATACCTGATCAATTTAAAAAGACATACCTGAGGATCTTTGAACCCGACATTTCTTCGCTTCCAACATGCCTCTTCAGTACCTCGAAGAAGTTGTCTTTGTATCATCTGTGAATTTACGCACTGCCAACATACCTGTTTAGTGTCCCGGTGGGTTTACACACAATTCCCACACATTATCGTGCTTCCAACTCTCTAAAATTTATTTGTAAAAATTCCAGAAATTTCATGATATTAAGAGAGCGGGGTGATACTGAAGATTTCATAGCCAGGCAATGAAGGATTGATCTTTTAAAAATTATTTTTCTATTCTGATGACTTTCATCGTAATTTGGACATTAAGATTTCAGTTAAGAAATCATCTCCAAGATGGGGGATAAATCAGAGTTGTTCCCATTAAAACATGGACAACGTTAGAATTTTTTTAAGGATAATCATGTTTCCCTAAGATTTCAATGAAAACCGGGAACAAAGATTGGAAAAAAACTTATCATAATTGATTTGAGTTTAGAAATTAATGTTCAAATGCTCTGAACCGTTATCAACTTCTACTAATGAAAAATCCAATTCCCTTCGATAATGAATGATGACTTAGAAATAATTATTAGGAAAAACAAAAGCCAAACGAAAAATAAAAATAAAAACAAAAGAACACGCAAACTAAAAATATTTACATGGGGGCAAACCTGACTTTTCTCAGGCGAAATATTTCTTGAGAGACTAAAAGAAAATAGAAAAATCCCTATTAATATGAGTGCAGTCCTACTCGTGGCACCTTGGGTCAAGGTTGAATTGATATTTCAAATTTACTTATCTCTTTACTTTCCATTTAAAATTTTCATGATGATACTGCATTTTTGAAAAGAAATATTCAACGAAAAACAGAGAGAAAAAGATTTAAAGTGGACTTCCCTGACAACATTCATATTATGGTTCTCTTGGTGTGCCCACTTGTGTTCATAACTTAATTATTACAAAGATAAATAATGACAAATAAAACTGAAGGAAACCTACTCCTAAACCTACTCTAAAATACTAAATATATCAAAACACTAAGTAAAATCATATTTCTAGTGCAACCACGAGAGCATCTTCAATCTTGCAAGGCATAGAAAGTCAAAAATCAGAATAAAAGAATGAAGTACTTGAAGATACAAAAGAAATATGTCATGCTTACCTCCAATATATTCATTTAAAAACAAGACAAGCATGAACTTACCATTCTTTTGAAACTTCTTGATGTACAAATCCTCCAACCATTCAACAATCTTGTCCTGATATGGGTCATAATGGCATGGAAGAGTGTAAGTAAGTTTGGAAAACTTGTCAATAATATGGGGACTTGACATAACCATCAGCTAAGGCCGAAGTGCCCCATCCTCCTGACAATTCTCCAAGTGTTCATCAATTTCTTTACATGGAGGATCTAGAAGAAATATGCCATGCTTACTTACTAGATATTTAGGTAGAAACAAAGAAAGAACAACTTTATATTTATTATGAAGATTTTTTAGATACGAATCTTCAAGCCATTCTAAGATCCTGTCATAAAAATTATGATGCAAAATATGACTTTGATGAAATGGATATATCAATGGGGAACACATCATAACAAGATTCATGACATCCATTAGATCATTGGTTTGAACACTTCCTTTGATGAGATTGATCCTTTCAAAATGCGAAGCATAAACATTAAAATTCGAACTAATCAAAGAATGAATATGCAATGTAGAATATTTGATCTCCATAAGAATGAGTGCATTGTATTTTTCAAAAATAAATCTTGTAAAATCATCTTGCAACATGTATTTTTTCCATGTGAGTGATGAAAGTGAAAGAGCATCAAATCTGACTTCATAAATGTTATGTTTGGAATTAATTTCACCAAATCTTGGCATATCAAAAATATATGATTGCGACGGAAATGAGTAAGATACTATGGGTAAAGTATCATGTCCACCAGAATCTAAGAAGAGATCAGGATATAAAGAGTAAAAGGAATCATAAATGAGCACATGAAAAGAATCTCTTGAGCTATGATATTTAGCAATGGTATTCTCAAGACATTCTTCTTCACTTTCCTTAAAAATTTCACTCTATTTTGGTGATAAATTCTTCAACATAATATGATCATCTAAATTTGCCTCCTGTATGATAGATAATTCAAAACTTTCATGATAAACGTATAATATTTCTTGTGGATAAGGTATGATTTGTGGATGAAGGTTTAAGGTTTCTTCTTCCAATTGTAGATCTACATCTCCAATCCGTTTCATTGGAATGTTAGAATTCTTAAGATCAATTTCATCACCTAATTTTTCTTCAAAAACTAAATTTAAACACTTATTAGAGAAAGAGTTAGAAGAATATAGACATTCACCATGACCCAACATCAAATATTCTTCCACGATGGTCAAGAAATGAGTATAGAATGATTTAGAGGAAAAAACAATTTGATTGTTAGTAAGAACCTTTTCAATAGATTCTACCTCCCTTGCTTGTTCAAAATTTTTGGATGGATTCCTCCCATCCTGTGAAAAAAATTCTTCTCACAATTGAGTGATAGGATTTGTAATTGATTCATCATTCGCGATTGAATATGACTGGATGAAAGGGATGCAAGCATCATAGAGAATATTTAGTACAAATGACATGTCATCAAGATTAAATTTACAGAGAACATGATGGATTCTTGTTGAAAATCCTTCTGGAGATGAATTTTCATTGATTAGTAAAGTCTGAAATTATTCACATAATTTATTGTAATCATAGTTTTCAAAAGAATCTTAAAATTCGTCTACAAATTGAAACCAATCAATAATTTGATATGCTAGAAAAGAGTCAAACCAATGTTTAATCCGGCCCCTAAAAGTAAAAGTGAACAATTTTCACAAAACCTTTAAATCAGAAATATAATGCTTGATGCATTTACACCAAAACTTGTTAAGGTGGTATTTTGCAGATACATCCCCCCCACCATGAAAGGTGATTTTGGACAAGTGAGAGAATGTTTCGTTGGGAATATCAGGTAATGAGAAGTGGAAATCATGTTCCAATACAGTGATTTGAGGAGCCATGGAAAATTAAATACATTCAAAATAAAGACTCCTACAAGGCCATCTTATCAGTCTGGCCTTCCCTCTAGTGCATTTCAAGATGACACAGATTTTTTTATAAATATAGAATTATAACAGGCTGAGGGGTAAAACATTTAATCACTAGATTTACCTCGGCCCTCCTTCTAGCACCATTTGTTGATGGGCATTTATGACACACCTTCAACAGGAAGGATAGATCTGGACTGAGGTTTTCTATTTAACCTAATCCGTTTGGTATGATCTAACCTGATGGGTTTCATGGTTCCGTTAGCACTAGGATCCTAAAAAACAACTTAAAGGAAATGAACTAACTAAAATACGATTTTAACAATCAATACATTTTTACAAATGCTCAACTAAGAGTGTGAATATACAAAGGTTATATATAGCTTACAAGGTTTGCACAAAGCCTTGCGAAAGTGATTGTTTGAGATAATGTTTCTTAACTAGATTAAGTAAAAAAAAAACTTATTCTAATGATCTAAATATCAAACTAATAAACAGAGAATGAATATGTTTGTAATGATATAACGAAAACATACAAAGCTAATTAACGTCTAAATATTAATGCAATCACTATTCATTCATATATGAACAACTTAAATAACAATACATCTATTAACCTCTAGCTAATACGCAACAATAAACTAAGTTCATCTCTCTGTGTTTGTGTGAGCTCCTCTTGTCTTGTGTCAAGTGGAAACCTATGACTGAAACAAGCATAATACTTCCTGAAAAAATTCAAGGAAGTGTTTCATATTCTAGAGCGAGTTTGTGACAACATAAAGATCAATAATTATAGATCATGTGACCTTAAGATATCCAATAACTGAAAATGGAAGAAATCTCAATCCTCGGTAGTGGTGTTATCAACCATTTAACATTAGAAGTAAACTCAAAAATACTTAAATAGTTGATCAATGACAGATATAAACTAGGCCAAAAGATAGTGAACAATGTAAAGAACAACATGATATAAAATATTAAATGAATACTAAAGCTAATTCAACAAAGATAACATTTCATATCAAGAAAATACACGAGAAGACAATCATAAAACACTGCATAGTTTACACGGGTCTAAAGCCAAATAACAAACTTCTTTCTCATATAATTTCAAAAATATATGTCCATTCTAAGGTCCAGGAAGAAACCTCCCCTAAACACTAAGCAACAAAATATATTTAAACAAGTCTTGGATCAATTAACTCTTATCATACAAGATAGAGGATGATCCCTGAAAATAAGTTTGTCTTACAAAAATAGAATAACAAAAAAGATACTCATGTTGGATTCTTTAAATCAAAGATATTTATATTAATGACATTGTTTTTTTAAAATAGGAAATTAATAGTCTAATAATGCTCATCCCATGACTCTTCTCCTTAATCATAGGACATAAATATGCAGCTCACCTGAAAGAATAAAAATGAAATCAAAATTAGATAATAATCAAAACAAATAATTTCAAAAGACAAGCTACAGGATTCTGTAGCAAGTCTAAAATAATAAAAATAAAATTAAAACGAATCTACCTAA
>JASDQU010107701.1:81348-103477 GCA_032191745.1 Picea mariana | reverse complement strand
TCACCTGAAAGAATAAAAATGAAATCAAAATTAGATAATAATCAAAACAAATAATTTCAAAAGACAGGCTATAGGATTCTGCAGCTAGTCTAAAATAATAAAAATAAAATCAAAACAAATGTACCTAATATTTCTCAAACAAAATCAAATAAAAAACAAAACAACTATTTACAATTTCAGTAATTTGACAAAGAGGCATATGATAAGTTCGAATTTATAACGGTGTTGAAATTTGTTGAGTTTTTAATAATCACATTACCAGATCGCTTAATCCTTATGTTTGTAAAATTCACATCTGGATTACTCTATTCTTATACCTGTCCTTTTTTATTGTCAAGTGATTCATTTAAAACAAGGTGAATCAACATCATGAGTAGGAACAGTAGAAACTCTATCCTTTAAATGATCTAAATTTTTTTCAAAAACCTTTATGGGCATAAAATCGCATTGTGGTTTCTTGCCTTTGGATGGATTCTGGATAGAAAAAGGGGGTTTGATATATGGATGCAGGGTTTTCTTATATATTCACACATGGGTTTTCTATAGTGGAGTCAGATCAAAAGGAACTAGGGGTTTCATCGAGATCCAGGGGTAATTCAGTTACATATTCAGGGAGGGTAAAATTATTTCTGAACAAGAAATTTCCCAACTATCCCCAGTTTTAAACAGATGTGAAACCATGAGGATTCAGATGAATCTATGGTGGAACAAGCTTGACTGTGGGTTTAGCTTCTGTCTTTAATAGAACTTATTCCTTTTCTGTAGATCTTCAAATCCACAGAGAGGAAAGGGGGAATAAAAAAAACTCAAATGAAACAGATCTTCTAAGAAATTGATATTCAAAAAACAAATCATACTTTTGAGATAGGTTCGTTTCTAAAGAAATGTCCTGCGTGGAATGTAAACGACCCCTTTTCGGAAATGGGGTTTTAATGTTTTTTCCAAATTCATAACCATTTGCTCAGAATCCATCCCACAAAACCATGTCTTTGTTATGCAATTATGGGTTTGAAATCTATTATATAATCATGACTGTGTAAAAACCTCAGGTCCATTTGGCTTTTCACTACTATAGGAGCCATAGTTTCAATGTTAAACTAGTAGGAAAAGAAAAAACAAAAACCACTTTGTCAAGTGACTGCCAAACCTAAAGCACCAAAACCTACCACTTGAAAAAAATGAATGCAGGCCTGATCTATGCAATATGAAGGGGTGATGTTGGAAGGTGAGTGTGTCAGCCTTGTACCAGGTCGATGAGACTGTGATATGACTGTTAGGGTTAGTATTCATATTTCGAATTAACCCAAAGTTCTGCTAGTTGTGCAGTCAAGCATATGTCAAATGAGAAAACCATATAATAAAAAATAGAAATGACTAAGTCATATCTCCCAAAGTGGATAAATCAAGTGTTATCATCATGGATCAACAAAATAAAAAAAGGATTACAAAATTTTAGTTTTATAAAAATAATATAGATTTCCTTTAGTTACAATCCCATTTACAAAAGAAACAAAAGAAATCACAGTTTGTATGATGATTACTCAAGCCAAATTTTGCTCTAATTTCATGCTTTCAGTCATGAAATTAAACAAAACAAACAATAGATTTAAAAAAAAAAAATCTTACCCTTAGATAGGCCAATGAATCTTCTCAAAGCCAAAAAGATAAAAAAAATTTGTAAGGAGAAGGAGGCAGCTACAGAAAAATTTATCTCTTGGCGACGACATTTTATCATGATAAAATTTTACAAGAGTTGTTGGTTGCCAACACCCTCTTACACAAGCACACATTTATATCAAATAACATTATTCTACCATGGGGGAAAACTAGTGTGTGCTAGCTTTCCCTCCCTCACAAGCACAAATTCATCTTGAACAACATCATTACACCATCAGAAAAGGCTAGTGCATGCTAGCTTTTTGTTTTTCATAGACACAAGCGTTTCTAGAACAAGATTATTCCACCATGTGGGAAATCTATTGAATAAAATCATTGAAACACCATGGGAGAAACCTAGAGCATGCTAGATTTCCCTCCTTGACATGCACAAGTTGATCTATAATAACATCATTCCAAAGTGGGGGAAAGCTAGTGCATGCTAGCTATTCCTCTTGCAAAAGCACAAGTGCATCTCCAATAATATTATTCCAACATTGAGGAAACCTAACTTGTGCTACCTTTCCCTTTTACAAAAGTGCAAGCACATCTCAAACAAAATCATTCCATTGTGTTGGAAAGCTAGCTCGTGATAGATTTCCCTTTTACACAAGCACAAACATATATCCAACAACAACATTCCACCATGTTGAAAGCTAGTGCATACTACCTTATTGTGTTCCAAAAGCACAACCACATCTCTAACAACATCATTCCACTATGGGGATAATCTAGCACATGCTAGCTTTATATCTTGCACAAGTGCATCTTCAACAACATCATTCCATTGTGGTGGAAAGCTAGCATGTTCTAGATTTCTCTCTTACAAAAGCACAAGCACATCTCGATCAACATCATTCGACCATAGGGGAAATCTAGTGCATGCTAGCTCTCTCTCTTGCAAAATCACAATTACATATTGAATAACAACATTTCATCATGTGGGAAAGCTAGTGCATGCTATCTTTTTCTCTTGCACAAGAACAAACACATTTTTAACAACATCATTCCATTTTGATGGAAAGCTAGAGCATGCTATCTTTCCCTCCTTCACAAGCACAAGTTCATCTAAAAAAAAATCATTCCAAAGTGGGGAAAATATAGTGCATGCTAGGTTTCCCTCTTGTAGAATCACAAGTGCATATCAAGCAACATCATTCCAATGTTAGAGAAAGCTAGCGCATGTTATCTTTCCCTCTTACAAAAGTGTAAGCGCATCTCGAAAAACATCATTTCAAATTGGGGGAAAGATAGCACTTTCTAGATTTCCATTTTTCCCAAATACAAACTAATCTCCAACAACATCATTGCATCCTATGGAAAGATAGGGTGTGACATCTTTCCATGTTGCACAAGCACAAGTTCATCTTGAACAACATCATTCCATTGTGAAGGAAATCTAGTGCGTGCTAGATTTTCATCTTGCACAAGTGCATATCAAGAAACATCATTCCATTTTGGGGGAAAGCTAGTGTGTGGTATATTTCTCTCTTGCGCAAGAAAAAGCATATCTCGAACAACATCATTCTATTGTGGGGGAAATCTAGCACACACTAGCTTTCCATCTTGTACAAATGCATCTGGAAGAACATCATTACAATATAGGGGAAAGCTTTCACGTTATAGCTTTATCTCTTGCACAAGCACAAGCACATCTTGAACAACATCATTCGATCATGGTGGAAATCTAGTGCATGTTATTTTTTCCTTTTGCAAAATAAAAAGTACATAAATAATTCCATTCCACTATGGGGGAAAGCTAGCACATGCTAGATTTCTCTCTTGAAAAAGCACAAGAACATATGGAACAAAATCATTCCATTGTGAGGGGAATCTAGCACGTGCTATATTTCCATCATACACAAGTGCATCCCAAACAACATCATTCCTTTGTGGGAGAAAGGTAGTGCATGATAAATAACTATTTGCTTGTGAAGCTCCTTTAAAAATCTAGGATCAATGTTTTGGGGGGATTTCTTAGACCTCTAACCTTTAACGATAGGGAAATAATTATCATTTTTCACAAGCATCCTCCCAAAGGACTTGTCCCAGTCGAAAAACCCCTATAATTGACCTCTATGTCCCTTTCGAGCTTTCTCAACATAATTCAAATAATATTTTCTTCTTACAAGAATATAATACTCTCCTCAAGGGAGTCAAAATGTAATCAACCTTCACCTCATTTTCCTACCCTTAAAATACCTTGAAAATTATATATCTATGTAACAACAGTTTGATATCAAAATAAAGTTTAAGACAATACATATCAAAATTTAACCAATTCATAATCCAAAAACTTTATGTCCATCTCAATCAATCTTGAGAGCACAAGCCAAGTAATATTGAGAAGATGAGTAGACTAATATTCATTGATATTAAAGGAAAATATATAATCTATTAACTAAGTTATAGGATATAAAGGTGGTGGTTACTTAACTCTCTATCTTTTGCACAAGGACAAGAAAATCTCTATCTTTTCCTTTGCCCAAACAAAAAAAAATCACCGACAACATCATTGCACCATGTGGAAAGTTAACACATGCTAGCTTTCCATGTTGCACAAACACAAGTGCATCTTGAACAACACCATTCAATTGTGAGGGAAAGCTAGAGTGTCCTGGCTTTTCAACTTGCACAAGTGCATCTAGAGAAACATCATTCCACTATTTGGGAAATATAGTGTGTGAAAGATTTATCTCTCACACAAGCACAAACACATATCGATCAACATATTTCCATTGTGGGGGAAAGCTAGCACATGCTAGATTTCCATTTTTAACAAGTACATCTCTAACAACATCATTCCACCATTGGGGAAAGCTAGTGAGTGATAATTTTATCTCCTACACAACCATAAGTTCATCTAAAAAAAAGTCATTTTAAAGTGGGGGAAAGCTATCATGTGTTATCTTTCCCTCTTCTAGAATCACAAGCACATATCAAAAAACAACATTCCAAGGCCGGGGAAAGAAAGTTTGTGCTAGATTTCCCTCTTACAAAAATGTAAGTGCATCTTGAACAAAATCATTCCATAGTGGGGGGAAGTTAGGGTGTTCTAGATTTCCCTTTTCCCAAACACAAGTGAATCCCAAACAACATTAATCCACCATGTGGAAATCGAGGTCTTGCTATATTTCCATGTTGCACAAGAACAAGTGCATCTTGAACAACATCATTCCATTGCGAGGGAAATCTATCTCCATCTTACACTGGTGCATCTCAAGAAAAATAATTCCATTGTGATGGAAAGCTAGCACATGTTGTCTTTATCTCTTGAACAACCATAAACACATCTCTAACAACATCATTCCATTGTAGGGGAAAGCTAGTGCATGTTAACTTACCATGTTGAACAAGTTCATCGCAAACAACATCATTACATTGTGGGGTAAAGATAGTGTGTGGTAACTTTCTCTCTTGGAAAAGAATAAGAACATCTCCAAAAACATCATTTGACCATGGAGAAAAGCTAACGTGTAACGTCCCTAGCCATCAACACACCACCATCGAGCAATGCCACAAAAACACCTTGTCTTCCATAGACTAGATCTAATACCAATTTGTAACGTCCTTGGCCACAAGCACCTCTCTCAGGCAATGCTACTATGGAATTTACATGTATATGTAACATAGATATTTAACGAATTTAAATCAAATAACATAGAGTTACAACTACCATACAAACTCAAATGGAATTAACAGTAATTCATACATGCAACGGAATGCATGATAACATTTCAAGAATCACAGACATGCATAACATATACAATTAAGCAGACAAATGATACTTATCTTTTAACTAGAGTAAAACCAACAACTGCGTGCAGACCTTCCACGAACCTCCCAGCCTTAGACCACACTTCTCATCACTCTCAGCAATAGGTCACCCCCGAGTTGGGACTAAACTCCACCGGGCAATGGATTCCTAGGCTAGGCAAGGTCAATAGGAAAGTCACATAGTTTAAGAGGAAGGATTCTCTCCCAAGAGCCACTTATTCCCACTGCTCACAGACTCTCATTTTGCACATGCATGTACCACCCCAAGAGTATACACCTTCACTATCATACAATCCATCGATTTCTCCACCTCCCTTACCTTGGGCTTCAGTAACAGACGGGACCGGAATTCTCAGAGCTCTGTGGAAGCTATGAGACTCCTTCCAGGAGAACTCGCCTCCTCAGCACACTCTCTCACCTGGAGAGGGAGTTTCTCACAAGCCTGACAACCTATTTTGTCAATCCACAACCACCTCTCTCATCTGGAGAGGGACTTACTCACATGATTGACAACCTGCTTCTTTGACCACTTCAAATCAGTTCCAACCAGGTGAGGGCAACCACAACAACATCAACACTGAGTTGGAACAATGGTGACGACAACAACAGAAAATGGGCATGGGCACTGAAAATGACAATAACCAAACGCGAAGACACAACACGGCTCAGGCGATTACCAGGGTGTCAGGTTCCACAGGAGACACAAATCTGCCCACAGTTTACTAGTTTTCAGGGTGTGTTACAAGAAAATACAGAGGGTGTGATGTAGGAGCATTGTAAGTAGCTAGCCAAGCAAGCAACGTAAAAGGCGAAAGACAACTAGAAAAGCACCAACGCACATTTTTGAAATGTTTTGAAAAATTAATGAAGCGGATATTAATGTGATAGTTGGGGAAGCGTACTTACATTTATATCTTAGATGTTGTAAACAGATCTTGAGCACTGCTCTCATCTGTAGAATGTAAAGAAATTTATACGTAATTAATGAAAGTAGGTAGATTTGAATTCATAGATTAGACAGTTTAGAGAGTAGGAGGGAAAACGAATATAGACACCCTCACCCTTGTTTCATTGTAAGATAGAAGAGATTTTAGATTTTCATAAGCTGAGAGTTGTAGCAGAGAACTGTAGAGAAGAACCCATGTACAGGAGCACTTGAGTTAATATATGAAACTTTGACTCAATTTTCATGGTGTTATGATGCTTACTATTTAAATTTGTTGAATGGTATGCTTATAGATGTTTTATTCTCTCTGTTTATGCATTTGTTTCAATGTTGTGTTGAATGTGTGATTTCATTTTAAGTATATGAAGTCTAAGAGAGGAGAGGAATGAGTTTGAATTATTTCTCATCCTGAGAGTTCCTGCAAGGAGTGCAGTGAAACATCCGCAAGGTGTGCATTGACAAGAGTTTGAGTTTTATCTCAGAAAGATCAGGAGAGATACCATTGTTCTCATACCAACATAAGTGTAGGTGAAGTACAGAGTCGTGCAAGGTGTGCGCAGGCTAGTTGAAACCTTAAAAGTTATCAACTAAGGTGAAGGTGGAAGGACTGTTGTTGCAAAGAGTGCACAGAGTCGAGGACTCAAATAAACCTAGGTTATTTGAAAGATTGCCACAAGGAGTGCAAGAAGAATTCCTTTTGGGGACTTGAGTTTGCAAGTGAAAGCTTAGGAGGGATAGTACCTTTGAAGTGTTCAAAGGGATATGAAAGTCGAAAGCATCTCATAAAAGACAAGTTCAAGAGGGAGAACACTAATTCGTCTCGCAAAATTCATTGAGGAGTGAATCGGGTGGTCAGAATTCTCCGAGGAGAACTCGCGAAATCGCGTGGACTATAGGATCTAGAGGAGATGCAAGGTGGTTAAGAGTTGGACGAATCCTCCACCCTGACATCAAGAATCAAAGTGGACCATTGATCATGGTCTGTCTGAGCCGTCAAATCATTTCAAGAATTTGGGAATGTAAGTTGGGAGTGTAGGTCAAAACCCTTGGTCACTCAAACTCCTAGTTCGCAAAAAGGATAATCAACTATGAAATTTTGGTATTTCGGGGTTCAGCATACCGAGAATCTTGATGACAAGGAACCAGGACATTAGTATTGAAAATCCTAAAGTCGCAAAATGCGATGTGCCTTTGGTGTAAAAAATCGTCATTTCGGCATATTGGGGTTCGGCATACCGGAAATCTTGATGACAAGGAGGCGAGACATAGTGAAGTGAAAATACCAAAGTCACGAAATGTGACAGGACTATGGNGAGTGAAGTGAAAATACCAAAGTCACGAAATGTGACAGGACTATGGTGTGGAATTCTGGCATTTCGGCTCTTCGGGTGTCAGGAAGTAGAGGAAGCAACAATCTTTGGAATCGAGATTTTCAAACTCCTGGTTCGCGAAAAGATGAAAGATCCAAAGTCGTCAGATCGTGGAGGATCTCAGCTATAGATCACATTGGAGGCAAGGTTTCGGGAAATCGGATATCGGAGTTTCGGGAGGTGAGTAACCTTTCTGCTATGGATCTCGCAAGATGAAAAATCCTAAAGAGTGAAAGGAAAAATTCCCGAAAACATTGAAGAGAAATAGTCATGGGCCCAATCGGGTTTCGGGGTTCTGGGAGTCAGGAGACAGAGTTGCATGTCAACGCAACTCCCGAAATCATGAAAAGGAAAATTCCGAAAGGTGGGTCCTAAGCATTAATCGGAGGATAGGTGCGATGGAAGTCAAGGAAGTGGTCAAGCTTCAGGGAAAATCCGAAAAGACCTTCGATCTCACCAAAAAGGGGAAATTTCAGAAACCGAAAAATCATAAGGGAAGAGGAATGAGTGTTGGTCGATCACTCAAATTCTGAAAAGATGAAATAAGTGGCAACACGAAGCATTTGTTCAGCTCATTGAAGGAGTCAACCCTCATTGATGTTTCGGGTTTCGGAGGTTGAAGAGACAAGGGGCCCGACAACAGGATTCACGAAATTGCAAAATCTGAAATCCCGAAAGGAAAAGAAAAGCCCCGATCATATTAGTTGGTCAGTTGTGGAATACACCTTGTGTGTGTGGTATTCCTTGTGGGGAAACCAAAGAGTCAATCTGACTCAGGGGAAGATTTGGAATGATCCTAAGACCAGGAGGTCGTGCAGAACCTGCTGAGGCAAGGGGTGTTGTGTTAGGGCGATGATGGAGGACAATGGGTTTAGGTGAAGGATGGAAGAATGGGGAGTGAAACCCCCAATGAGATAGCCCTCCATCTTTAACTGCATGCACCCAAGTTGACACCTATCTTCCTGGAGCTACATGCACTCTAGTTTTCATTCGTTTCCTCTTTCCCCGAAACTTAGCATAAAAACATATCCTTTTATGCAGCTTTTGGAATAACAATAAATTATTATTCTCTTGGACTTAAGCCCTTATTATTAGCCCCACTTTCTAACCTTGCAACCCTTTCTTCCTTACCCAACCTAGTGGAGCCTAGTCCCCCATCACTCTTTATTTATTGTCAGCCTACACACAATGATGTTTTTATATTAATAATATGAATATTTACATGTACAAAATAGGCTCCTAGCCTTTAACACCTAGGCTCTCCGACCTACTAACACATAATCCTACCAGCTTATAATTGCTCATCTCACTAGCCTACAAAACATGTTTACAATTCATAATACATCTGGGGCTCGTCCTTGGGCTATTACAATCCCCTCCCCTTATTTTTTCGCTGTCCTCAATGCAACTTCTTTACATAACATTAGTAAGATTTTCAAAATCTTCAAAAATATGCGATTATTCTGCCGGCATAGCATCCTCATGCTCCTATGTCGCGTCCTCAGAACTGTACTAGGTCCACTGGATGTTTACAAGCCCTATGGCTTGATTCCATAGTTTTTTTCTCTTCCGGTCCAATATGTGCACCGGATGCACTTGCAAGACGCCTTCTTGCTCCACCTGAATCACATTCCAATCAATAACATGATTAGCATCATGTATATATTTCTTAAGAAATGAAACATGAAACACATTATGTATAGTCATGGATGCAGGCAATGCAAGCATATATCCAACTGCTCCAATCCTTTCTAGGCTTTCAAATAGCCCACAATATATGGTTGCCAACTTGGAATAGTTTCCCAGCTTCAGGGAACTTTTGTCAGCTTTCACTTTCAAGAAAACATGATCACCCACTTTAAACTCCTCGTGGGTCCTATTCTTATCAACATAAATTTTCTGCTTGTCTTGGATAGCCTTCAAATTTTGTTTAATCTTCAGCATTTTCTCTTCCATTTCCTTGAGAAACTCTAGCCCAACTATTTCTCTATCAGCTAGGTTATCCCAGATTATTGGAGTGTTGCACTTTTTTCCATATAGTTCTTCAAATGGGCTCATCCTTAGGGAGGCCTTATACCCATTGTTGTAGGCAAATTATACAAAGTGTAGGTAGTCTTCCCATTTAGATGTTTTTTCCATTACATACATCCTTAACATGTATTCTATCACTTGGTTCACCCTCTATGTTTTCCCATCAGACTTAGGATGATAAGCAGTGTTGAAGTTTAGATTTTTTCCTAACCCTTTGAATAACCCCTTCTAGAACTTTGAGGTAAATTTTGGATCTATGTTAGACACAATTGTCTTGGGAATACCATGCAATCATACTACTTCCCTCATATAGATATCGACAACATTAGTTTCCTTGTGGGTGGTCTTCAATGGAATAAAATGGGTAGCTTTCGTAATCTTATCCACCACCACCATGATGGAATCATGTTGCTTATTTGTTCTGGGTAAGCCTGTGATGAAAACCATTGTCACCACTTCCCACTTCCACTCAGGAATGGGAAATGGTTTTAGCAATCTCGTTGGGTGCCTATGCTCATCCTTGACCTTCTGATACTCCATACATCTAGTGAGGTATTATGCAATTTCCTTTTTCATACCTGGCCAAAAGTAATGGCTCTTAATTGCTGCTACTATTTTCTGATATCCAGGGTGCCCAACATAAGGCACATTATGCATTTCCTTTAAGACCATAATTCTCAATTCCTGGGAATTAGGTACATAAATTATGTTTTTGTACAGGAGTGTTCCATCATCTTCCAATTTATAATCTTCCATTTTCTGTAGCATCTTACCTTGCTATAACTTTGCTACCAATTCTATGCACTGCAAATCTGCATTTGCAACTTCCAAAATTATTCCTTTAATATACGTTTGATACATGCTAATGGTTGTAGCACGTAGTTCATGCACTCTTCTGATAAGTGCATCAACCACTCTGTTTTCCTTTCCTTTCATATGCTTGATATCAAAGTCATACTCACAAAGGAATTCAAGGTTGGTTGATCAAACAAATACTTTTGACCCTTATGGTCTTTCCTTAGTTCAAATCTCTTTCCCATGAAATAATGTCTCCATTTCTTTAGAGCATGCACTATGGCTACCAAATCTAAATCATGAGTTGCATAGTTCTCTTCATGCTCTTTCAATTTTCTAGACTCATAACCTATTACAAACCCATTATGGCTGAGGACTCCTCCCAGTCCTTCTTTGCATGCATATGTACACACTACAAAATCTTCACTTGGATCTGCAATCCTCAGGATTCGAGCACTGGTTAACAATCTACATTCTTCTGTCCATTGAAATTTCTTCTCCTTCCTTTGCAAGGAAGTGATGGGGTGAGATATCCTTGAGAACTCTACAATGAACCTTCTATAATAGCCATCTAGATGCATAAAGGATCTGATTTTTGTCACATTCTTCAGCACTGACCATTCTCTAATGGATTCTACCTTTTCAGAATCCACAACTATCCCATATTTTGAAATGATATGCTCCAAATAATGGATTTTCTTTTGATAGAATGAGCACTTGCTCAATTTGGCATACAATTGATTCTCTCTTAGCACTTGCAACACCATTCTCAGATGTTGTTCATGCTCTTCCTCCAACTTGCAATACACCAGGATGTCATCCAAAAGGACTATGACAAATGTGTCTAGATATTCTCTGAATACACCATTCATTAAATAGATGAAAACAATGGGTGCAGTTGTTAACCCAAATGGTACCACTATGAATTCTTAATGACCAAACCTTGTTCTGAAGGTGGTCTTGCTGATGTATTCATTCTTTATCCTTACCTGGTGGTAACCTGACCTGATATCTATTTTTGAAAATATCTTGGAATCCTTCAACTGATCAATGGCAAAGGATACTTGTTCTTAATAGTCACTTTGTTCAATTGTAGGAAATCGATGCACAATATCAATGTTCCATCTGTATTCTTCACGAACAGGGCTGAGGCATCCCAAGGTGACACACTTGGGCGTATATACCCCTTCTTTAGAAGTTATTCAAGTTGCAATTGTAGTTCTTTCAGCTCTGGTGTACTCATTCTGTAAGGATTTTTCGACGTTGGAGCTTCTCTAGGAATTAGGTCTATAGAGAAGTCAATATCTCTCTTCAGGTGTAATCTGGGTACCTCCTAGAATACATCTACAAAATATTTTAATGCTTCATGGTCTTCAATATTTGACACCTTATCCTTATGTGCCTCTTCTATATGAGCTACAAATATTTGGCAGCATTTCCTGTAGCACTTCTTCAGCTGCATTGTTGAGATTTCTCTGAAAAAAACTTCTCTTGGAATTCCTTGGATTTTTATTTGATTTCCTTCCTCATCCATGCAAGTGAATGCCTTGATACTACAATCTAAGATGGCATGGTTCTGGTCCAACCAATCCCTTCCAATTAGACAGTCATAGGAACCTAAAGGTAAGATGTTCAATTCGGTCCTTGTGCTCAGTCCATTCATGTCCACTGAACAAGACTTAACCAACTCAACAACCTTTCTCTTGGTTCATGTAGCCAGCTGCACTTTTAACCAAGATTTTCCATGCTTTCTTCTTGGAAAATGAAAACTTTCCACCACTCTAGGATCTATATAACTATGACTATCTCCTGAATAAATTAAAATAGTAATGATTTGGTTGTTGATCATACCTTCTACTTCAATCATATGTGATTGAAACTCAACTTGTTTGTTGTCCAGGGCTGCATAGATCCTTGGTATTCTACTACCCATGTCTTCCATTGTTTCTACCTATTGAACATTGTGGACAACTCTCACTTTGTCATTTCTGTGGGGGAAATCTCTGTACCTATGATTTCCTTTACAACCCCAACATTCCATATGTGGTTGTCTTGGCATTTTCCCACCTACTTCAGCCTTTCTGGGCTCTCTAAACGATGGTTTTCCTTGAGGACTGTTTCTAAAAAAGGATGTCTTAGTTCCCCTCTTCCTCTGATCCATATTGAATTTATTCTTATCTTCCTAGGCCTTTCAGAAAGTGGGATTTTCACTTTGCTTCTCATATAAGCATTTTTCTCTCATTATGGTTTCTTCCATAGTTTTAGGGTCATCATACTAGATCTTGTCACTGATGGAAGATGGCAGTCCACTCAGATACCTTTTAATTTTAACAGTCTCATCCTTCATGAAAGGAACACACTTCAACAATTCCAAAAACCTTCGTTCATATTCATCAATGGAAATGATACCTGTATTGAGTTCAAATAACTCTTTCATCTTTCTGTCATAATATCTCTTAGTCAAGTATTCCTTTTCAAAATACTTCTTAAATTACTCCCAAGTAACATTTTTCTCTTTAATGTGTTACACCTGCACAAGTTGATCCCACCACATGGATGCCTTTCCTTTTAGTTGATACATTGCAATTTTTCCATCTGCATGAGAGGAATAATTATGCAATTGGAAATATTTCCTCATGCCAAGAATCCATGTCTTAGTGCCTTCCTCCTTCTAGTGCTCTCCATCAAACGTAGGAGGCCTAATATTTTTCATTTCTCCCTTCAGTTCATCCAATCCAGATCTCCTATGATTTCTGGTAGGAGATGGGCTTGAACTACTATGTGCCCTCCTCTTGGAGTGTCCTTGGGAGTAATGTTGATGTCTGCCAACACTCCTTGATTTTCTCATCTCATCAAGGGACCCGCAACTTCATGATTTACTGGAGTAACTCTCCTGATCCAAATTCCTTTATACCCTTTCCAAGCTCTGCATAAACTTTAGGTTGAATTCTCCCTCTTGATCCCTGGCTTTCATGAGATTTCTATTATCTGCTCAATGATTCTAGACATATTCCTGTAATCTTTAAATGATTTTCATCATGTTTCCCTCCTTATCTATCTCTTTTCCATGCCCATTGGAGTTCGATCCTTCAACTCCGAAATGGAAATCCATCCCTCTAGCTTCATTCTCTGAGCTGGAAGCATTCTGTGCCTCCTCCATTTCTTTGTACTCTATGACAATTCGGTTTGGTTCTAACAATCGTTGAATCTACAAACACAATGTGTCATCAACCCAAATTTGTCAAGACATCATTCCTTAATGAATTCCATAGTATTCATAAACCAATCTTATTCAAGAAGACATTCAGATTTCATTCTCTGTGATTCTTGATCAATCAAGAATCCCCGCATATCCTTTTCTTTCTGAGCTCTGCTCTGTTCTACAGTAATTTTTGGGAACTATCCATTTTCTCTTAGTCCCCAACCCATGTGACCACGGCTGTGGCCAAGCACTAGATCGATAGGTGCTTACTAGGGACCTCAGGCCTATGACTTCAAAAGTTTTCAAAGAACATATCGATAATCTCACGGAGTTCAGAATTGACACATCATCCAACAATCCAATCCAAGACTACCCAACATCCAATGGTTGACACCCACTATGGGATTTCCAACATTGGAGCTTCGGTCTGTGGAGCTTTGGAGCTTCGAAACTTCGAGCTTTGAAAGTTTGTGCATCATCATACCACACTTCTCCCGAACCGTTACTCTCTGAATACTTTCTTGTCACCCTTGGTGACATTATTATGTCCCGTCACCTTGGCATTATGAAATTTTTAAAGCTCTTCCTTTCATTTTCCTTATGAAACAATTGGTGCCACACGTTCACTGGAACCATCAGGGCCCCACCATCCATACTTGAGAGGAGGTCCACGTGGAAAAACATTAGAACATACATGTTTCCCACTCAGACAGGTGACACATGTCACCTTCTCAATGACATTTCAATCTATGGCGGGTCAAAAACCCACTGACACGTGGCACACAACCCATGTTTCCACATCATTCCTGATGACATCATCATGCGTCGTTACTTTAGAATTTTGGGTTTTAGAAGTTTTTACGCCTAATTCCTTCCAGTCTCCCGAATACCAAATTTTCGAACTTCTTTTACCCTCCAGGTCCACATAGTACAAATGTCAACATTCCAAGTGGGGGTACATGGCATGCATAGGAGAGATCCACGTCACCTCCAGGTGACATCATCATGACTCACTACCTAGACTCTTCGGGGATTCGAAACATCGGACTTCGGGAGTTCTCACCTCCACGCACACTACTTCTCCCTAACGTCGAATCTTGAACAAGCCAATCTGTTGACATGTGTCCCTCTTAATGGACGGTCGAAATTAACTCCAGGACTTCAGAGCCTCGACCTTTGTCCCTTCTCTTATTTTTTCTATTTATTTCATAGAAGTCATGTAGATCGAAGGGTTTTCAGGTTAACCCTTCTGCACTTTCTCCATATTTGATGGTTGTGAAGGATTCCCCTTCTCCCAAACACATCCTACGACCTATATTACTCTGTTGCCCAATACCACGTCCGTCATGGTTTTATAATACCACTACACCTCTTGAGCTTCGTAACATGACCAAGGTAACCTATTGGCACTTAGGAATGTTCTGATGTTCGAAATTGGTTCCTCTTGACACGATTTCCACTTGAAAATTGGTTTCAGAACTTGAATTTTGTCCATTTCGATAACAATTCTTCAACTTCCACTAACATGGCCCATCCAGGCTCATTTTTGAAACCATGGCTCTGATACCAATTTGTAATGTCCCGGACCACAAGCACCTTTGTCGGGCAACGCTACTGTGGAATTTACATATATATATATATATATATATATATATATATAACATGCATATTTAATGAATTTAAATCAAATAAAACAGAGTTACGGCGACCATACAAACTCAAATGGAATTAACAGTACATGCAACATAATACAAGATAACATTTCAAGAATCACAGACATGCATAACATATACAATTAAACATGGAAATGATACTTATCTTTTAACTGGAGTAAAACCACCAACTGTGTGCAGACCTTCCATGAACCTGATAGACTTAGACCACACTACTCATCACTCTCAGCAATAGGTCACCCCTGTGCTGGGACTAAAATCCAATGGGCAAGGGATTCCTAGACTAGGAAAGGTCAATAGAAAAGTCACACAGTTTAAGAGGAAGGATTGTCTCCCAAGAGCCACTTATGCCCACTGCTCACAGAGTCTCATTCCCCACCTACCTATCCCACCCTAGGAGTATACACCTTCACTGTCACATAGTCCATCAATTTCTCCACCTCCCTTACCTTAGGCTTCAACAACAGGCCGAACCAGAATTCTCAGAGCTTTGTGGAAGCTACGAAACTCCTTCCATGAGAAATCACCTCCTCAGCACACTCTCTCACCTAGAGAGAGAGTTGCTCACATGCCTGAAAACCTATTTTGTCAATCCACAACCACCTCTCTCACCTGGAGAGGGAGTTACTCACAAGCCTAAGAACTTGCTTCTTCAACCACTTCAACTCAATTCCAGCCAGGTGAGGGCAACCGCAATAGAATCAACACTCAGTTGGAACAATGGTGACAACAACAACAGAAAATGGGCATGGGCAATGAAAATGGAAACAACCAAATGCTAAGACACAACACGGCTCAGGAGATTTCCAAGGTGTTGGGTTCCATAGGAGACACAGATCAACCCATGGTTTACTGGTTTTCAGGGTGAGTGAAAAGAAAATGCAGAGTTCGATGATGGAGGCCAATGAGTTTAGGTGAAGGATGGAAGAATGGGGAGCAAAACCCCCCAACGAACTAACCCTCTAGTTTTAATTGCATGTGCCCAGGTCGACACATGTCTTCCTAGAGATGCATGCACTCCAGTTTGCATTTGTTTCCCCTTTCCCCAGAACTTATGATAAAAACATATCCTTTTACACAGCTTTTGGAATAACAATAAATTATTATTCTCTTATACTTAATCCCTTAGGCTTAGCCCCTCTTTCCAACCTCTCATCCCCCTCTCCCTTACCCAGCCTAGTGGATCTTAGTCTCCCATCACTCTTTCTTCGTGGGTGGTCTACACACAATGATTTTTTTATATTAATAATATGAATATTTACATGTACAAAATAGGCTCCTAGCCTTTAATAGCTAGGCTCTCTGGCCTACTAACACATAAGCCTACCATCTTATAATTTCTCGGCTCACCAACCTACAAAACATGTTTACAATTCATAATACAGCTAGGGATTTTCCTTGGGGTATTACATAATTTATGCTCTATTTTCCTCTTGCAAAAGTATAAGCATTTATTCAACAATATTTTTCCACTGTGGGGGAGATATAGGGAATTCTAGCTTTCCCTCTTGCACAAGCATAGGTGTAGATCGAATAACATCATTACACTATGGGGGAAAGCTAGTGTGTGCTAGCTTTCTCTCTTGTACAAGAACAAACACATCATGAACAACATCATTCAACCATGGGGGAAGGCTAGTGCATGGTATATTTGTGTCTTGCAAAAGCACAAGAACATATCTAATATGATTCCACCAGGGGGGAAAGATGGTGGGTGATAGCTTTCTCCGTGGGGAAAAGATAGCATGTTCTACATTTCCCTTTTTCCCAAACACAAATGAATCTCCAACAACATCATTCCACTTTATGGAAAGCTACTGTATGCTAGCCTTCCAAGTTGTGAAAGAAGAACTGCATCTTGAGCAATATCATTCCATTGTGAGGGAAATCTAGCACATGCCATCTTTCCATATTGCATAAGTGCATCTCGAGCAACATCATTCCATTGTGGGGGAAAGATAGTGCGTGTTAGCTTCCTCTCTTGTGAAAATACAAAATTTATAATAAAAAAATAACACCCTTATTTTTAATAAAAAAAAAACATAAAATTAATATTTCTATTTTCCATTAAATATTTAAATATAAAAATAATATTTAAAAAAATTGAACATAAACTTTTTTTTTTTTAATTAATTTTAGTTATTTTCTAAAACCAAAAACAACATCATCCCAACTATTTTTTTAAAGTAATTTTATTTATTTTATAAAACCAAAAACAACATCATCTCAGTGCAATTATATATCCATATTAAGACCATCATAAAATATTCCAACACACTTTAAGACAATGAATAAGATGGACAATGAATAAGGTGAACAATGCTATTGACATATATGAACAATTATGATTTTGAGTTTGCACCAGACAATATTCCAAGTACAATTACATATTCATTCTTTATGGTTTAAGACAATTAGAGGAACAATTATGAACAGTTAAACTTAGACAATTAGGTTAACAAATAAGACGAACACCGGGTGAGGTTTTATTGGTTTAGTTTTACATAGAAGACAAACCCAACATAACAAAATATTCAAGTACAACTATATATTCATGCTTTAAGACAATTAGAGGGACCATGAGAATGCAAACCATTAAGCTTGCGCATTTGCATGAGACAATTAGGCTAACCTATACAACTATATATTCAGATATTCATGCTTTAACACGATTAGAGGGACCATGAGGATGAAAACCATTAAGTTTGCGCATTTGCATGAGACAATTAGGTTAACCTATAAGAGAAACCACATAAGGTTTTATTGTTTTTGTTGGTTTAGGTTAACATATAAGACACACCAATCATCACAAAATATTCCAAGTAAAACTATATATTAATATATTTATGCTTTAACCCCCGGATGGGGTGCCACATAGTTATCTGGAGACACGTAGACTGATGTCAGGACGCATTATTGATGAATCAACTGGAAAACATCCCCTCTGCCATTAAGTCACCATGAATTACAATAGTTGTTACCAAAGGACGAGCCTCCTCGTGCAAGGGAATTGTACCAACCTCCAGCGCACTCAGCACCAAGCCTTAATGGATATGGATTTCGCGGTAGCCCTATGCCTTATCACAGGGATTGATAGCATAGAGAAGAATTTTCTCCTTGCAGTGTTCACTCCACCAGCGCATCCGCAATATACTCCACCGGAGCAAATATTCAAGGTCCCGCCGAAGCTCTGGAGAAGAGAAGTCCATCCGCTAGGAACCCTGGTCATTCCCAGGGTCTCCACCATGCCCAAAGCACGAGGAAAGCCATGCAGAGGTGCCTCTTGGTACACGGGTAAGTCTCGATGCCAGCGACAGAAGAAGTTTTAATAGGCACTGGCCATAGCGACCACTCGGCGGAGCAGGAAACCACAAACGACTCCCATGGCGTACGTGGAGGAAATTACTTTAGAGGAATCCATGCAGAGCTACCCCAAGCCCCCACTAGTTACAATTCTAGATAACTGGAACCCACCTACTGAATTCGGAAAGGAAGACAAGCCTCCGCCTAGGGACACTTAGAAGGATCTCAAAGCCAATAGCTCGGAGGAGCACTTCCCCACCTGTTTTGTTGAAGAAGAGGCTCCTCTCGACACAACCACAGGGACAGCGACCCAGTATCTCAACAGTTCGGAGCAGACAAGAAGAAAAGCAATGGATTCTAGACACCAAGCCTCCGTCGATAGCTATGGGCTGGAGCAGCCAACCTTTACTGATTCGGGGCACCTCGCACTCATCTTCGAGCTAAGAAGTCTGATGGACGACCAGGTTTTTCGCCTCGCTAGGATAGACCATAGGCTTGATATGCTCTTCGTGGCCCACTCCAAAAATATACCACAGCGGCAATGCCCAACATGTGCACAGACGCACGTGCTTCCAACAGGTTGGCGACAATAGGGAAATGAGAAGAAGCGCACAGGTAAAATGGTTCAATGATGCTCTTGGTTAGGAGTCCCTTTTCTATTCTGCATGTAGCTCTAGTTCAGTTAGTTTTTTCAGTTTCCTTACATCTAGCTTATGGCATACAGTTTGAACCTCACAAGTGACAATCCTAGTTTCCTTCGGGCAGGACGAAACCATGTCTATTTTGTCAAAAGAGCAACACTTGGCATAGGATGCCCAGCTGTCTCAGTTTCCTGCTTAGGTAGTGTTATCACTCAGTTTGTAGGATAGGCTTAGTAGCTTGGAGATAAGACTCAAACTGGCGTAACAGGAGCTTTCCCACCCACTATCACCTCGATGGGAAGCTCTTTCTATTTAGGGTGGCTAATCCCAAGGGAGATGTCCCTAGTAATCTTGGGTTCTGAAGGAAAAGGATCAAGTTTTTAAGGCTCAAAGGTTAAGGTAAGATTTCCCTTCACAGATTACTGCCAAATGGATAGTCAAAGAGAAGATATTCCACTGAAAGGGCACCTATTTGCAAGACAAGGAAATGATAAAACTAAAATATGCCACAGTGGTTAGTACTTCAAAATATTAATGACTATCTTTAATACATATGAGCAATAATAAATGTAATTATTGATGATGTCAATGATTGCAATTAGAGCTTATGGTTTATAATATTACTTCTTCAATAAATACAAAATGACACTTGCATTCAATGTATAAAATCAATCTTTATTATATCACAACGCAATAAATGGGCTCATACATAAATATTGTTGCTGCGTCACTATGCTACAAAGGTGACGTCAGCCCTAGTTTTAGGTTAGTTTTAGCTAGACAATAAAGTGGACGTTTTGCTAAATAAGCCAATGAAATTGCTCAACACTCAAATGTCTATCAAAGGATGACAAAGCCACAACGTTTTATACTAAACAAGGGTTAAAAAAGAGGCTTGACATCATCAACTAGTTAGGGTTAGTATGATGCTAGGGTCATCTAGGCTTTCAATTTTTTGAAAGTAAGAAAGATTGTTTTAGCATAAAAGACTCAACATTGCATTCTTAGACTAGTGCCTTGGGTAAATGGAGTCAAAGAGAGAGGCTAAAGGCTTGGAAAGATTTAAACCTAAGGACAGGAGAGTTAGGTTTAATGGTGCTGCAATGGCAGGGCCACCAAATCAAAACCCTAAGGGGAGGAGGCTCATTCCGGTGTAGCTAAATCTAGGCCTCATGCTCCTCCCTCTTTCCTTAAGACTCTTTGGCAAAAACGGCTAGCTATAAAACATAAATCTATGGCTGAAAAGTGTTGTTTCCGGCCAAGGCTTTTCAAGCCCTAAGAGTCAAACCCTAGGTGTAAAATTAATTAGGCCTAGGATGTCTTTTTTCTTCAATTTATGTTTCAAACTAACTCAAGAAAAAGAGGAACTAGTGTAACAATGGCTAGGCTAGGTTCTTCTTAATCAAATGGCTAATCAAGTCTTTATCATGGGGACATGAAGCAAGGACCTACTTGTGTGCTTGCTCCCTAGGGTTTCAATGATTAAGCAATAAAATAATAATGTAACCATACATGTAAGAATTTTAAACTACAACCATTCAATCAAGAAGTTTTGTATGAGAAAAACACTTACAAATCCAAGATGAGCTTATCAAACCCTAGTTGTAACACCTTCCAATGATAAAAACACCATATGCATGCCAAAGATAATCCTTCCAACTGTAGCACCTCAACTCCAAGAGCCAATAACAAGACAAAAATACTAAAGAAAAGTCTCTCACAAGAGAGTGAGTTATGTTCTATCCAAAATGAGGCTCAACGTCCTCAATATATATCATCCAAATGACCTTAGTTTAAAAAATAGGTCAATAAAAACAACCAACAAGGATGACTTAACATTATTACATGATTTGTCACATTAAATGCTAAAATGTCAAATTATGAGCTAAAAAGGGAGATGCCAGGCCCCTTTGAGGGAGATGTTGGCCCTTTTTGGGCAAGATCAGCATCCAAGGAGCAAAACATTGGCCCCTCTGGGGATCCTGCAACCTGCTACATGTGACAAACAAGCCCAACACACTGCCATCTGCTCCAGAAAATGTCCAACCTGTCCTGGATGGTGTCCTGTCCATCAAGGCCATCATCTCATCTGCAAGGGGTGATCCCCCTAGGTCAATCTCTGCCAAAGTGTCTTGGTGAGGGCGTCCTTCTATCTTCTTCATGCAAGGGATCATCATGATGTTGTCCTGCCTCTGCCATCCCAGCAACCATATGACGGGCTCTTCATCCCCATGGAGGTCTGAGCTAATCATCTCCCCATGTGTACTGGTCCTCTAGTACCTGTCCGCCGGGTATGGTCCTGCACATCAAAAACTATGCCCTCCATGGGCTCATCAGTCCTAGAGATCATAGCAATGTAAATCATATTTCATCATTAAAGTTATCAAATATATGCATGAAATCCCTAACATATCATCTAAGAGCTCAAATATATTACACAGATCTACTATACAAAGCTAAGGAGACCGACAGAATAACCTATTGGGCTAATACCCACAAGAGATGGAAAGTTTCCTCAAAAGATCATTCAAGCCATGTTTAATGAGGTGATATGTTTTTTTTAGGGATGTCCAGTCATAGTAAGACCAAGGGCAGGTGTTGTCTATGGGTGCCTTTGTAGGAGGTGAGTTGTACCCATCATGGATGCATTTTTTCCAAGCCCTTTATTGCCTTCATTTTTCTTTTATTGCTTTTCTTTCTTTTTACTTCAAGGTCGGACCAGAGGACACTGCCTT
>JASDQU010107701.1:59468-81248 GCA_032191745.1 Picea mariana | reverse complement strand
AGTTAGATTAGTATAGTTAGTTTTAGTTTAATTTCTTTTATTTAGTTAGTTAGTTTGTTTTAGATAGTTTTTATTAGTTTCTAGTTTCCTTAGTTTAGATCATTTAGCTTAAATCACTTTCTCTTCGGTTTCCTTATGAGACCTTAGAGCGGCCAACGGAGCCGTTAAACTCGTCAGGGTGGTCCATACCAAACGGCTTGGGTTATTTAGACAACCCCGGACCGGTTCCACTCTCCCAGTTGACGGACGGTCATTTTCGCCCGTCAACAGGACCATTGCTTCCTAAGGGGGGAGGAATGATCTAGGTGGATATTGGTGGCCACCCGCCTATTCCACTTGGACCCCCACCATTGTTTCTTTCACTTTTTCAGTTTTCTTAATTGTAGCACAATTTACTATTTTTCGCAGTTTTTCGGGTTCTGAACTTCGAGAGCCGTTTAGGGGCCCTAAACGACGTTTTTTGGGAATCAAACATTTGACGAATACAAGTCCGTTTTGAACTCGATATTCGTTGTCGATAGTCATATTCCTCAGATAGATATTTCTAACAATGTATCACGTGTGTCAAATGAAGATAGTATGCCAAAGTTACGACCCTGAGAAATTGATGTACCAATTTACCCCGATGGGGCCCATATTCTAGAGTTTCATATCCTAGGGTTAGGTTTTTGGATGTTTAGGGTTTCCATTGTTTATCAATAATATATAGGCCTTCGAACCTCATTGTAACGTAGAGTTCATAGGCCTGTATCCGCCACATCTCTTCTCAGAGATAAGCTACCAACGCCATAGCTAGTTTATTTCCATTCTGTCTGTAAACAAATTTTAGTTCTTGGATATTAATGAAATGAAGTTTTATTTCCGCTGCATCTTCGTATTCATGGTTATTTGTGTATTCTGTTGCATTCCTACATAAATTCAGATCGCATATCCTTCTTGTACTTTGTTTTGGCTGCATCTTCTTAGGGTTCTGGTACATTTTCCTTTATGAATTTTGCAAGGTCATTCTCTTCACGAATGAGTGCAATCTTGTACTTCCAGGAGCATAAGTTTTCCACACCTTCTAACTTGTCAACAATCTTGGTGCTTACAGACATCTTGACCTGGAGCTGGGAAAATGACCAAAAAATAAAGTGCTTAGAAATTGAGTTTGAACTTACCACGAGATGCGTTGGGTTGAGTCGAGTAGGCTGGAGTTGTCTATTTTTCAGAAAATCCAGAATTTACCCCTTGAAACTGAACCTGCGCAAATCTGGACTGGTACTTTTGGTACTGGTTCTAGTTTCCTGGTTTTCTAGTACCAGTCAAAACTAGGGCTTCAATTTATGAACGCTCTAGCCACTGAAAATGTGCACTCAAGCTTCCAAGTGATGTGTTAGGCTAGGGTGCACTTCCCTAGTTGGTTTTTAGTAAGAAATTATCTTCCTATAAAATACCTAATTTTCTTGTACGACAACAATGGAATTTTTGGTAACCCAGTGAAAGGTGCTCTATTTAGTCAAGCTTTGATTCCATGTTAAATTTAGAGCTTCTATTAAGTTCTTTTCAATTTACTAGACAATAATAGCATAAGAATGATCAATGAAAGAAACACAATCACAAGGTACACAACATTTTATCTTGGGAAACCATCATGGGAGAGAAAACCCAACAAAAAAATCCTCAATAATAGATTACCAATACAATGCCAAGACTAAAGACCAAAACAATAGAGAATATCCAAGACTAAGTAATGCGCCTCTCTCTCCTTTTTCTTGCAACTCCAACTACCTACAAAAATTGCATAGTAGATGAGTGACTAAGTGAGTGAATGAATGAGGTGGAATCCTCTCTTATTTATACTGAGGGGTGATAGGGTTGTGTCTCTTCACCATGCAAGGTTGAGTTCTTCCAATAGTGGTTAAAACCACTTTAATAATCCCTAGGGGATAACTTCTCAAATACCACCATGTATGTATGGTTTGACCAATTCACAAAAGGGGATTTGGTCATACATAAGTTCTGACATGATCAATCCAAAAAAGGGTATTGATCTACATGATAATAACTCAATTGTAATTAGAATATTCTTCGGAGTTACAATATTTCAACAAAACAGGTGACCCAAGGGTGAGCCCATTTGCCAACCTAGGACGCTTACCCTTAACCTTGATTAAGAAAAATTGTCTCATAGGTGTGTGCCCCTTGGTCTTCCCAAAAATTTCTCCACCCATAAGTCTTTGCTGAATTTTCAATGGGTGCGTGTCGTTATCATGGTCAACTTTGTCTTTTGTCTTGGGCACTCGAGTCAATCCAGTGTCTACACTTCAGTCTATTTTCCTGGATGGAATTTGTGACACTCCCTCTGTCTCATTGGGAAAATTTCCTTGGAGTGTGACTAAGTCATGGAGTGCTACCAACTTTTGTTTGGTTTAGACTCCCTTGGTTATCACACAAGGCCTTCAAGTTGCCCCATCGTTCAAACATTTGGTTTCATGGGCACGCTCCTTGGTGAGTTTTTTGTTCCCCAAATTTCATTGGTTTGTTGAGGGTGCCCATGGTATCCATGGGGCACTCATTTTTTCGTGCTATCCCTCAAGTTTCTGCACTTAACTTCCATGATTTTAAGTATGCGTAGGGGAATTTGTCTTAATGAAACATTTGTGCATCCTGTCATAGGCCTCGTGAGCTTGTGGTCGGGTGAAAAAATTACCTGAAACTCCCAATCATCGTGCGACACCAACATGTTTCATCCAGTCACTAGACCACACCGATTTACTCAACTTGGTCTATGCCTTCACTTAAATATGTTATTTCACTTACGTTGAGTGTAATGTACCTCAATTTTTCCATATTTTTTTTTTTTTGTATGCGACATTAATCTCCTGTTTCGTTTTTTTAAGTTTAACGATAAAGGGAAAGTACTCTTCCTTTCTATTATAATTTTGATGAGATAACTTCAGTTCTTCTTCTCTCACGACATCCCTTTGATATCAGTTTAGTAATTCATGAAAGACTGTAGTAATTACCTAAGGTCTCAAACCTATTCATCTCAATACATAAAATGTATCTTTATAGTTTTATACTTAGGACCTGTAGCCATACCTTCTCTCTAGACATGATATTTCTATGTTCTCACACAATCCTAAGTATTACAATTTTAACATAGTGTAATTACTAGGTATACAATTCAAGGGATCGAGACTATATTCCAGGGATGGAAGTTCATGGTCTAACAACCGGCGCTTGGCATCATTGTATAGTTGGGTTAAAATAACATGGTTCCTTTAAGAATTAATTGTGATTAGTAAAGGATTACCACGTCTCTTTCCTATAGGTGTTCGGGTAATGAGATCCCAACTACATCCTTACTGAAACAATAGGTTAACTATAAGGCAACAGTTAATAAACACATCCTTCCTAGTCATGTCATGAAGGAGTTAAGTGAACTGCACATTTGATGTGTAGCATGGGAGGGAAGGTGTAATTGTCAGCGATAGTTAAATCTCTGTGACTAGTCATTAATGGAGGTCTTGTAGGTATGAGTTTAGATGGTCCCTTTCTATCCCTCCTCCAGTCAAACGTGCCCACTCGGCTCCCCCATCACGTGGCCCGACCAACCCTTGTACCTTCAGCATTAACTTAGCCTCGTAAGGTTCCTCTTAGGGTTAAACAAACTTTCCTGTGTTAGTGTGAGACCCTCCATCTGGTTCTGCGTATCACTATCTTTAGCAAGCGATATTGGCATCTTGGATCGCTTCTCAGTGGCAGGTAGTGTAGTCTGTCTTTCCTGGTAAGGGTTTTAACTTGAGACAGTGTTTTAATACTAGGATCGTTTAAAAGAAAATGTCACAGAGAAAGCGATGTTCTGTATCTCCTGTTATACATCTTTGAGTTTATTTATTTATTTCCTTTAACATTATCTGTGGCGATTCTTGGCCTTTCCTCTTCCTGAGGAAGTGGTGACATTCGGTCGTATTCTTTCTCAATCCTTCTGAAGGTCTCGGTACTCCATCGTAATCATTTGTGTATGGCTCTATGCCTAGGTTTTTGTAACTTCTTAATACCGTGAGTTTCCCTCCCGATCCTCTATTGGTGGAACTTGAGGCCTGGTCTTAAAACCTTCGATCGAATATGTGAGACTTTAATTGGAAAGAAAACTCTTTCTGCGTATATATCATAAAACAATGTGGGTTTTGGTTTCTCAATTTTCCAGAAGACGAGTATATGAGGTTCAATAAACCATTAGCTAAGTCTTATGCATATACTGTGTTCACGAAGGATATTACATCCCACCTGATGCCTTTGGTAAAGACCTCTATTTTTTCAAATCGTTCTTCAACAAAACGAAAAATACGACCTAACGCTTGGGTTCAAAAAGGGATTCTTTCCATTATCGGGGTTCTGCAATTATTGTGAGTGCTTTGGCTTCAGTACTAGGTTACCTCTGTAGTTACGACTAATTAAAGTTGCCTCGGGTAATTGATTCGAGAAGTATTAAACATTTAACTACAGTCTCTTTATTACAAGTTATGTTTTCACAGTGTCTTCGGTCTACTTGTATAACATGTTTTGCGCAGTTTGTATGTTGAATAGATTAGTATTGTTGAATATTCCGTTTATGAGAAAAATAGATTTAAGGTTTGATATCACGCTAATGATGGGACCCCGTTGATGCGAGGTACCCATCAGGAATACCTGGACTACTTCCCCTCGGCTCGAGACATTTACTCAACCAGAAACATGACAAGAGCAGGGCTCTAGACTCCAACCACGAGTTAAGTATTAATTTTAAATTTCATTTCCTTTATTTACGGTTATGTTGTGGCTTCTTGTTATTTTATTCTCATGTGTTTTACTAATGATTACAATGATGAATCTTTCTTACAGAGGGGTCAAATCCATGAGACTTTGGAGGCTAGTACCTATCATTTGCACGAAAGTTATTCTGGTTCCATGCACAGTACCCCTAAGGCTTAGCCTTTCGAGTTTACTAGCACTGAGGGCCAAGGCTATGTCCTGTCCTTATTACTTTAAAGAATTTTCATCCCAAATTCTGTATCGGTTGGTTAAGGGTATGCCCTAAATTATGTTAATACTTTGGTACAAAAAAAAAGAACGCAAATATTGTGTTTGGTTGGATTTGTAATATAATTTTAAAAGGGTTTAATCCTCGACCATTCCTTTTCCCGTTTCCATGTGAAGTAAAAAATTACTAGAGTAGTGAAATTTAGTCCCACCTATGGTATATCATGGTTTTTTTTGTAATATCTAGACAAACAATCTTTTTGAAGTAATACAATCATCATATAATGAGTTTATTCAGCTGTGGATATTTATGAAAAGTAAACGAGTTCCGCACTTTCATTTTCTAGGTTTATCATATTCCTTTATATTTCCGAAACTGGTTTTGTATTACAGATATTGAATTCGTTTGTTGGGTTATTCTATTTATTTTTCCAGAATTCTTTTTATTATTGGTTATGCAGTCATTCCCAGTATGATTTGCCACACATGGTAGTATAGTAGTAAACCTAGTATAGTAGTTTGTGTGCCTAAGGACTTGATTACTACTAGAAGTATGTTGTTGTATTCATAACTTCCAAGTTTCACTTATCATTATAAGTAATTTCTAACTATATACATGCAAACTTATTCCAGGTATAAAATTAGCATTGGTAGGGTTTTAACTTGAGTCTCATTCCATCCATTCATAATTTGACTTGTTAATCAGTTACATAATTATTTCGTGAAATTCCTATACTTGTAGGATTTCGTCCCGATTTGGGGTTTTTTACTGTACCGGTTGGAAACAATAAAAAAATGAAATGCATTTGTCTGCATATGAACTTATAATAGATCAAAGACTTCCAGAATTCGTATTTGTTTCTATGTGATTACTTTATTCCTTTATACAAGATGACCCTATCTTTCCATGATTAATACAATACACACTGGCTTTGCCACGCAATTTACTATTTACATGTTGTTCCTACCAAAGACATATTACTCAAGCGTTTTATTAGTCTAATCATAAAAAATAAATAGCATTGTTCCTATAATAGGAGCTTCTTGTTATACTGTACGTGTAGTCTTTAATCAACGGAATTATTTCCACCCGAAATCTACAACAATTCTATAATTTCATCTAACGTACATGACATTAGGGTAATCATCTAGAATAGCAAACATATACAATCATTTCAATGGAAAAAATATGATAAGAGGAAAGTAGAGTAACATATCTAGATAAACGCGGGGATAACAAAAGGAACAACCACGTTCCTCCCAACCTTAGAACAAGGCAGTCAAACCACTTGTCCTATTCACCCCCTAGCCTGACCATGAATCCATGAGGGCTAACTCAGAATTTCATCCTCAGCAAATGCCTTCCCACTTCAACAATCTTCTCATTGCCTCACACTCAGCAAGTAGTGTTCATAATAGCAAGAAAATATCAAATTTTCCCTAGCATACTCAGCAGCGTCCGACTTCCTCACATATGCTATATATTCAAGATAAATATTGCCTAGGTATTTTCCCTCCCTTGGGAATTTTCGCAGCTTTCCAAATCCCTAATTTTCAGGGGATGCCAATGGCCAAATTCTTGATTTTCCAATTGTAACAATCATCCCTGAGGTAGTTCCAACATGTTCCCCACTTATGGAGTCATGGTCAGCTGATTTCAACATGGTTGTTCCATTTGTCCTCCTGCAATTAATTATATAATATTATATATCATACAAGTGTCACAGTTAAGTAGTTATTTGGTTCAACATAGGTCTTTTCCCAATAGTCATAAATCAATAATTACAATTTTTCAAATTCGAAATTCGAAATTTCCATAAATGGCAAAAAAAATTCAAATTCGAATTTACTAAAAACAGAATAATTTTCTAACAAATTTGAATGACAAAAATACCTTGTTTTTGGGGATGTCACATCCTGTCCCCCTTCAATAAAACACTGTTCTCAGTGTTCGTTCCTTTCTTGGAACAGGATTGGATGAGATTTCTGCAAATCTCCCTCCAACTCCCAAGCGGCCTCCTCAGGACTAAAGTGCTTCTATTGCACCTTTACCTAAGCAATGACTCTATTCCGAAGTGCTATTTATCTCCAGTCTAGAATGCACAGGAGTTCCTCCTAAAACTTGCCTTCTGGTTCTACTTGCACCAAGTTCCAATCGATCATGTGAGTAGGGTCATGAACATACTTTTTCAATAGAGAAACATAAAATATGTTATGGATTTTTAGATTAGCTGGAAGTGTAAGTTGGTATGCTATGGGTCCAATTCGATCTAGTATCTCGAAAGGCCCACAAAACTTGAGTGCCAACTTGGCACAGTTCCTGAGTTTGAGTGAACTCTTTCGGGCTTTAACTTTTAAGTACACATGGTCTCCCACTTGAAATTCCAAGTGTCTTATTTTTTGGTCTACATAGCTCTTTTGCCTATCCTGTGCCTCTTTTAAATGCTGTTGTACCTTCCTTACCATATTATCCATTTCATGGAGCATCTCTGGTCCAACCATGATTCTATCAATCGGTTTATCCCAACTAATTGGAGTCGTACACTTTCTGTCATATAGTACCTCGAAATGGCTTAACTTAGCCAAAGTTTGGTACCCATTGTTATATGCAAATTCTACCAAATGTAGGTAGTCTTCCCACCTGCTTGGTTTTGTTCTCACATACATGCAGAGAATATCCTCCATGATTTGGTTTGTTCTATCGGTATGTCCATCCATTTGCGGATGATAACTCGTACTGAAATTCAAATTAGTATTTATCCCTGCAAATAATTCCTTCCAAAAGGCAGATGTAAATTTCACGTGTCTATCTGAAATCACCATTTTAGGAATACCATGCAGTCTAAAGATTTTTTTCATAAATATTTCAGCGATATTTATAGCTTTAAAAGTAGAATTTACAGGAATAAAGTGTGCAGACTTACTGAGTTTATCGATTACAACCATAATAGAGTCATTTTGTTTCTGAGTTTTAGGAAAACCTGTAATAAATTCCAGGGATATGGTCTCCATTTTCATTCTAGTACTAGCAATGGCTGTAGTAGGTCGGTTGAATGCTGGTGTTCGACCTTTACCTGCTGACAATCTTGGCACCTCACCAAGTATTATATTGTTTCACCCTTCATATTAGGCCAATAAAATAGTTTTCTAAGTGTTGTTATCGTTTTCTAGTATCCTGGGTGGCCATAATACAGTTTCTTATGCACCTCATCCAAGACTGCTATCTTTAATTCTATTGAATCCGGTATATAAATTCTGTTTTTAAATCGTAATAGTCCATTTTTGTCGATACTCAGATCTGGTTTATTTGAGATTGCGGTATTGTTTTGTGATTCTGCCATTAATTTAGTGTAACTTTCATTGTGAATCCCTGTTGTTCTTATTCTCTGTTCGAGGTCTCTTTCTTCTCTATTGACAATTATTTCGAATAGTCCATGGACTCTTCTGCGTAGAGCATCTGCTACCTTATTTTCCTTACCCTTGATATGTCTTACCTCAAAGTCGAATTCAATCAAGAAGGCTAGCCATCTTTCTTTCCTTGCATTAAGATATGGTTGACTAAACACATATTTCACTCCACTATTATCTGTCAGTCATAGAAATTTTATGCCCCTTATGTAGTGTTGCCACATTTTTAAGGTGTGTATTACTGCTGCCAATTCTAAGTCATGAGTGACGTAGTTTCGCTCATGTTCTTTTAATTTCTGCAAATTATGTGTCCTTCCTGAGTTAGGACACCACCTAGTCCTTCTTCACTCACATCGGCACAGATGGTAAAGTCTTTATCTAGGTCTGCTATCTTCAAGATGGGTGAGGTTGTCAATAATTCCTTTAGCTTGTTAAAACTATCTTCACACTTCTATGATCAGTTAAACTTGGTCCCTTTCTTTTGTAATGACGTGATAGGGTAGGATATTTTGGAAAACCCTTCTATAAATTTGTGATAATATACAGTGATTTCCATGAATGACCGGATATCTACTACATCCTTAGGTACCATCCATTCCATGATGGATTTTATTTTCTCAGGGTCTACAACAATGCCTTTTGCTGAAATTACATGTCCTAGATATTGTATTTCCTTTTGATAAAAGTCACACTTATCAAATTTGGCATACAGTTTGTGTTTCCTTAACCTTTGCAGAACTATTCTTAATTGTTCTTAATGTTCTTCCTCCATTTTAGAATATACCAGAATATCGTCGATAAATACTACTATGAACTTGTCTAATTACTGACTGAAAATATTGTTCATCAGGCACATAAATGTGCCTGGTGCGTTAGTGAATTTGAAAGGTGTGACTATGAATTCCTAGTGCCCATATCTTGTTCGAAAAGTTGTTTTGCTTATATCTTCATCCCTTATCCTAACTTGATGATAACCGGATCGTAAATCCAATTTGGAAAAGATCTTGGCCCCACCTACTTAATCAAACATGTCATTTATCCTAGGTAAGGGGTACTTGTTCTTAATAGTCATTTTATTCAATTATCTATAATCAATACAAAGTATGAAAGTACCATCTTTCTTTTTCACAAAGAGGATTGATGCCCCCCATGGTGAAACACTCAGTCTGATATACTCTTTGTCTAACAGTTCATGTAATTGTATTTGTAATTCTGTCAATTCTGGTAAACTCATTCGGTAAGGTGCTTCTGAGATAGGGGCTGAACCAGGTAGTAGGTCTATGGAGAAGTCTATTTCCCTTCTAGGAGGTAATTTCAGTATCTCATCCACAAACATGTCTCTGAATTCATGTAGGACAACAAAGTCTTCTAACTTTGGCTTATCTTATTTTTCTAACATATTCGTTACTTGAATGGCATAAACTTGACATCTCTTTCTCATACATTTCTTGAATTGCATCGCTGAAACTTGTCGAACTGATACAGGTTTTGGTATACCTTGGTTTGTTCTAGTAGTGCCATAATCATCTTTAAAGTTAAATGTCTTTGTATAACAATCTAGTACTGCTTTGTTCTTTTCCAACCAATCCATTCCAATAATCATATCATAAGATCCTAGTGGTAGGATGTTCAGATTTGTTCTTATGTTCTGACCATCTAAGATGAACTCGAAATCAGAAATAAAGTCAACTACTTTCCTTTTAGTTCCTATTCCTAGTTGTACCAACCATGATTTTGCGTGCTTCAGTTTCTTAAGTTTATTTGACTCTACTACATCAGGAATAATATAACTTAACGTAGCTCTAGGGTCAATTAAAATAGAAATTTGAGTGTTATTGATTTTTCCTTCGATTTCTACCACAGAGGATTGGTGGTCATCTTATCGACCGTCTATGGTTGCATTAATCCAATGTAGGCTTCTTCCTACATCACCCACTGTCGAAGCTTCCTATAGATTATGAACAATAGTTCTGTTTGCTATGCTTAAACGTGGATAGTTCCTCCTGAGATGAGGTTCTCCACATTCCCAACACTTTAGCTAGTTCCCGGGGGTTGTCCCTAAACTTCTTTGTTCCTAGGTTTACTGGTTTACCGTCTCCTTGTGTTCTTGGATGGTTTGAGTGAAAATATTTTCTAGGAAAGTTTTTTGTTGCATTCCCATACGGACCTGGCTGGTAACCCTTCTTCCACTGGTTCATTCTGTCTTGTTTCTTATCCTTCCAAGATTTGGGAAATTATGCCCGCTTTTTGAACTGGTCGTAGCACATCCGTGCTTTTTGGAATACTTCTCTCAAGGATTTGGGCTTGTCAAACTCAATTCTGTCTTGGTAGTACTGTGGTAAACAACATAAGAATCGTTGGATTTTTACCTTGTCCTCCTAGATGTAAGGTATGAACCTGAGTAGTTCCAAAAATTTGTTTATAAGGTCCTCCATCGTCATCTTTCCAAGTCGTAACTCATAAAATTATTTCGTCTTCCTTTCATAGTATCTTTCATAAAGGTATTGTTTCTTGAAATACTTCTTAAATTCAAACCATTCCATCTATTTCTCCTTTAGGCCCTTGGACAATTTCAGATCTTACCACCGAATGTTGGCCTTCCCTTTCAGGTTGTATATGGCCATTATGACCTTCATATTACTGGAGTAGTTGTAGATCTGGAAGTATTTTTTGATGTCTAACAACCATGCCTCAAGTTCTTCTCTTGTTCTAGATTCTCCATCAAAGGTAGCTGGTTTAATCTTTTTAAATTCTCCTTCAAGGTGGTCTACTTGTTTTCTTTTTTTGTCTGCTTTAGTTTTGTCCTCAACTGAAGGCGTACCTTCAGACAAACTGTCTCCTTTATCTGTTTCAGGCCCAAAATTCTTGGAGGCCCTTTTGATGACCTCTTCGTCATGGTTATCGTCCTTTGGGATTTTCTTGGTCACTATACTGCATAGTAGGACTTCATTTATCTCTTGTTGTTACTTCTGTGCTTTCTTTAGTTTTTCGTTGTTGACTTTAAAAACCTGTAGTTCAACAATAAAATTCCTCATTGTTTCCAACACTTCCATGGGTGAGCTTCCATCACTGTTCTGTATTTGATCTCCAGGAGGTCTCTGCTCTAGATTTCCTTCCATCCTGATTTCTGCATCGTCCTGAGCTGCCATAATTAACACAAAACAAAAGGGCTTTATGTCTAAAACAATAAAGGTTTATTAGTTTTTCATAAATTGAAATATATACTAAGAAACTAATGTGGCCTTGTTCAGGCCTAGTGTTGTAACTTTTGCTTTGATACCATATGTAATGTACCTCAATTTCGCCATAATTTTTTTTTTTGTATGCGACATTAATCTCCCGTTTCATTTTTTTAAGTTTAACAATAAAGGGAAAGTACTCTTCCTTTCTGTTATAATTTTGATGAGATAACGTTAGTTCTTCTTCTCTCGAGAAATCCCTTTTATATTAGTTTTGTAATTCACAAAAGACTCTAGAAATTACCTAAGGTCTCAAACCTGTTCATCTCTATACATAAAATGTATCTTTATAATTTTATACTTAGGACCTGTAGCCTTACCCTTTCTCTAGACATGATATTTCTATGTTCGCGCACAGTCCTAAGTATTACAATTTTAACATAGTGTACTTACCAGGTATAAAATTCAAGGGATCGAGACTATATTCTAGGGATGGAAGTTCGTGGTCTAACAACCGATGCTTGGCATCATTGTATAGTTGGGTTAAAAAGCATGGTTCCTTTAAGAATTAATTGTGATAAGTAAAGGATTACCTCATCCCTTTCCTACAGGTGTTTGGGTAACGAGATCCCAACTACATCCTTACTGAAACAAGAGGTTAACTGTAAGGCAACAGTTAAGAAATGCATCCTACCTATTCATGTCAGGAAGGAGTTAAGTGAACTACACATTTGATGTGTAGCATGGGAGGGAAGGTGTAATTGTCATCGAGAGTTAAAGCTCTACGTATAGTCATTAATGGAGGTCTTGTAGGTATGAATTTTGATGATCCCTTTTGATCCCTCCTCCAGTCAAACATGCCCACTCAGCTCCCCCATCACGTGGCCCGACCAATCCCTATAGCTTCAGCATTAACTTAGCCTCGTAAGGTTCCTCTTAGGGTTAAACAAACTTTCCTATGTTATTGTGAGACCCTCCATCTTGTTTTGCATGTCACTATCTTCAGCAAGTGAGACTGGCATCTTGGATCACTTCTTGGTGGCATGCAACGTAGTCCGTCTTTCCAGGTAAGGGTTTTAACTTGAGACAGTGGTTTAATACTAGGATCGCTTAAAAGAAAACGTCATAGAGAAAGTGATGTTCTGTATCTCCTATTATACATCTTTGAGTTAAGTTTTTTTTTTTTCCTTTAACGTTATCTATGGCGATTCTTGGCCTTTCCTTTTCCTAAGGAAGTGGTGACATTCGGTCGTATTCTTTCTCAGTCCTTCTGAAGGTCTCGGTACTCCACCACAATCCTTTGTGTATGGCTCTATGCCTAGGTTTTTGTAACCTCTTACTATCGTGACTTTCCATCCCGACCCTCTATTGGTGGAACTCGAGGCCTAGTCTTAAAACCTTCGAGTGACTATGTGAGACTTTAATTTGAAAGAAAACTCTTTCTACGTATATATCATAAAACAATATGGGTTTTCGTTTCTCAATTTTTTAGAAGACGAGTATATGAGGTTCAATAAACCATTAGCTAAGTCTTATGCATATATTGTGTTCATGAAGGCTATTACATCCCACCCAGTGCCTTTGTTAAAGACCTCTGTGTTTTCAAATCTTTCTTCAACAGAAAGAAAAATATGGCCTAACGCTTTGGTTCAAAAATATATTCTTGCCATTAGCGAGGTTCTGTGATTATTGCAAGTGCTTTGGATTCAATACTAGTTTACCTCTGTAGTTACGGCTAGTTAAAGGTACCTCGGTTAATCGATTCAGGATGTATTAAACATCTAGCTACAATCTCTGAATCACAAGTAACGTTTTCGCAGTGTCTTTGGTCTACCTGTATAACATGTTTTGCACAGTTTGTATGTTGAATAAATTAGTACTGTTGAATATTCCTTTTATGAGAAAAATAGATTTAAGGTTTGATATCACGCTAATGATGGGACCCTGTTGATGCGAGGTACCCATTAGGAGTACCTGGACTACTTCCCCTCGTCTCGGGACATTTACTCAACCAAAAACGTGACAAGAGCAGGGCTCCAGACTCCATCCATGAGTTAAGTATTAATTTTAAATTCCGTTTCCTTTATTTATGGTTCTGTTGTGGCTTCTCGTTATTTTATTCTCATGTGTTTTACTAATGATTTAAATGATGAATCTTTCTTACAGAGGGGTCAACTCCATGAGACTCTGGAGGCCGGTCCCTATCGTCTGTGTGAAAGGTATTCTGGTTCCATGCACAGTACCCCTCAGGCTTATCCTTTCAAGTTTACTAGCACTGAGGAACAAGGCTATGTCGTGTCCTTAAATTACTTTANGCCCTAATTTATGTTTATACTTTGGTACAAAAAAAAGAACGCAAATATTGCGCCTAGTTGGATTTGTAATATAATTTTAAAAGGGTTTAATCCCTGACCATTCCTTTTCCCATTTCCGTGTGAAGTCGAAAATTACTACAATAGTGAAATTGAGTCCCACCTATGTTAGTATCCGAGTTAGTTTGACTTTCCTCTTGCCTCAACTGAGTTTCTTGATCTCTTTCTTCTTCGAAAGTTGTTTTTTTTTTTAAGTGAGCACTCCCTTGGTTAAGTAGGTAGCCTAAGGGTGCACCCGTTTAGCAACATGGGACACTACCTCTTGACCTGGCTTGAGCCAACTTGTCTCACGGGTGCGCACCCCTTGGTCTTCCCCAAAAATCCCTCCACCCATCCTTGGCCGAATTTATAATGGGTGCATGCCCTCTTCCTTTGGGCACATGTCACTGTCCTAACCGACTTCATGTCTTATCTTTGGCACATGATTCAATTCTTCATCCACAACTTTGGTCTGTTTACTATCTAGCATCCATGAGACACCTTCCTTATATTTGGGCAACTTCCCTCTATGGAGGGCTCTCAACATTCCTATGGTTGACTCCCCTTGGTCAACACCCAAGGTGTCCAAGTTACTCCATCATTCCAACATCCATTTGGGTGGGCACTCTCACTGCTGACGGGTCCATTCCCAACTTCTGTTCGTTTGGTGGGGGCGCCCATGGTCACCATGGGGTTCCCTCTTGCTTGCGTTTTCCATCAAGTCTCCACACTTAACCTCCATTACAATTTTTTTCGGCACCTTCTTCTGCAAATTTGCACGTTCCACAACCCCAAATTCACATACAAAAGATGTGGAGCACCCTTGTCTGAGCATGTGGAAGGAGAGAAAGTGCTTGTGGTCAATTCCAAAGGCGTGACAAAATCCCCCACTCAAAACCATTGTTGTCCTCGACAATGTGAGCATGCTTCATTTCTCGTTCATTTTTCTTGAAGTGACCTGCGTCTCAAAATCTCATCTTCCACTACTTACCACAACCATAAATAAATCATTAAAAACATTATTAAGACATATTATGACATAACATTATTATTTATTAATATAAATTATTAATTTATTAAATATTAATATATACAATCATACTTCAATAAATCAATAAAAACATTATTAAAACATACTAATAGATTAAATAATTATATTTTAATATATATTATTGTTATATTAATAAAATATTAATATATTAATATAAATTATAAATCCTAAATGTAAGTTATATTTACTTTTTATAAATTACTAATATTTAATTATATTTACTTTTTATAAATTACTAATATTTAATTACCCTCTAGATAATAGGGAAATATTAGTATCTCAAAGATATTGATATTTCTCCGAGAACATACTTGATAAATATTAATATTTTATTTCCTTTTCCATTATTTAAAACCAGATCTAAAATTTATTTTTCCATTATTTAAAATCAGATCTAAAATTTATTTTCTTTTTCATTGTTCAAAAGCTAATCGGGATCTCTTCAACACTCGTTGAAGCTCGCAGATCTCTTCAACCCTTAAGCTGTATAAAGTTTTTTCTGAGCACTATTTTTTCATCAAATTCTGTTGAGTTAATCTGTGTGTTTCGCTAATGAATCTAATGTCCACCAAAAAAAAAAACCTAAACCTACAAAGAAACCCTAGCCACATACATCTTCATCTCGATGTTTGTTTGCTTTGTGTTTTAGGAAAGGATTCAACCGAAACTATCCAGAAACCGTAGCCACGCACATATTCATCTCCATCGCCGTTTACTTTGTGTTTTACGAAAGGATCTGATCACAACTATCCAGAATCCCTAGCCATAAACATCTTCATCTCCATGGCCATTTACTTTATGTTTTAGGAAAGGATCCAACTGCAACTATCTAGAAACCCTAGCCACACACATCTTCATCTCCATGGACATTTATTTTGTGTTTAGGAAAGGATCCAACCGAAACCATCCAGGCACAGAGTATAGTTTTCCATGTATAACTATTCTTTCGCAGCCATTGAAAGAAAGAATAAAAGGTTAGTGTTGCTAATACGTAGAAGCATAAGGCCCATATATCTGAAGAAGAATCCCATAGGAAAGGCCCAAATATCTGAAGAGGAAGCCAACATGATTCAACATTCAACAAGGAAATCAGAGGTTTAATTATATGCTTGGTCTAATTTATGGTATCGATTCTACAATGTTGTTTACAACAAAATTCGTACACACCACTTTTATTTCAATACTCCCACAACGAAACGAACGGATATGATGATTCAACATTTATATGAGTATGCACATATCCAAAGGAGGACCATCAACTGACAAATTTACGGGCTACGTCATATTACTTCTTCATCTCAACACAATACTCAGAGATGAGTATGATTTTGTTTTGAAATGAAATGAAGAGAGATGACAAAGATTACAATTATCCGTTTGTGTTGGCTTTCCATGTTTATCATTGTTGTTATGAACACCGTATAAACAAACAATGTTTATCATATTAATCCAGCGACCAACATAATAGTGCTGCAACAATCACAAACTTCTCTTCAATTTTACCAAGGAATAGGTTTTCCAATGCTACCAATGAAAAAAACATCGCTTGCCAGCCGTGTCAATCCAAACATTAAATTCAATACACTCAACAGAGAAGATGTCAATGTGGATAACAATAAGAAATAATTAAAATGATGAGTAATAACAATTTAACCAAACATATTTAATGGCATATTATGGTATATTATTCTGCTACAGCAGTGAAGATGTTAACGCATACAACAATAAGAAATAATAAAAATGATGAGTAATAACAATTTAACCATAAATATTTATTGGCATATATATATAATGATGCAACTATAAACGTTTAAATCATTAAACACTCCAATATTTGAAAAGAATAAATAAAAAATATAACTCACATAAAACACAAATCTTACACGACCAGAGAGCTACCATTTATTGTAACGCTTTCTACTTGCCATATTTAATTTGCAAGCCTTTAATATACTTCTATTTTCCCACTTTTGAGCAATTTTTTTTTCCATCGAATATCTAAATTTCACTACCCCCGTATTCAAGAAAATCATCCTCAAGTGGTAGATTGATATCTATTTGGTGGATCTAAACATTTTAATGTTAAAATGGACAAATGAATTAGATAAATTACTTTATTTTAGAGGTAATGTTTTGGAAGTGAGGTTGGATTTTGGATCCTTATTTGGGACATTGTATAGTCAAGTAAGGGAAATATAATTTGTCTTGAGGGTGAGTTAATAGGGGTAGTCAAGGTTTGTTGGCTCTTAGTGTCTATTTCAATAGAGAACACATTGTGGATAGACACCACTTGGATTGAAGATTATTAACTACATTGAAGAGTATAAACCATAGAGAAATACAAGAACAAAAATAAGATTCTAAGTGATTGAGGATTTGAGTGATGAAAGAATAAAGATAATCGGTTGAGGTAGAAGTAGATATAAGTTGGTTCGTAAATAAGGAAGGAACTGAAAGTAAACTAATAGTTTCATGGTTTTGAATGTATATTCTTGCCTTTAGGTGCATCAATATAAATGTAAAGGCCTTGGCTTGTCAAAGGATTGATTTTCCTATTGGCCCTCTATATGTTGCATGTATATTAAACAAGTGTTGATTACTAGGATGCTATCTAAGTTTTGAACTATGTTTGTGTTGCGGTCTCATCACTAAAGTATCATAATGTAATGATGTATTTGATTGTTTTAGAAATATATGGAATGATACCCCTTTTAAAATTTTAGTTGTTTTTACATTGTATGGTTATAATGTATTTTACTATTTTTCATTATCTATGATGCTAGATAATAATAATTTGATTGCATAGTTGTTACGTTCTTACGCTAGAATGATGATTCTTGTGATGATAAAGCTTAATTTATAAATATATAGAAAATACTTAGAATATGAGGGTTATATGCTTGTATATTATTTAATTTTATAGTGTTAGCATCAAAATGGGTGTTCATTATAAGAGTCATATTGTATGAAACATGTATAAACATAAGTCTTAGCACAATGGTTTGAGTGAAAGCTCCTTCATGGGGATTGAAAATGACAATGCCTAGACTATGACGGACCCCCTTGTTGGACATTGATGTTGACTCTAGTTTAAAATCGAGCCAACACATCCTTAAGATCCCTTAGTCTCGAAAATATATGGAGGAATATCTTTAGTTATGTGTCCCTTGACTCTGTCTCTACATTTCCAACATGTATATTTTAACTCAGGGCATATGCTTCAAATTCATAGGGGTTTTGTGCATCCTCCATGATGACAATTTCTTGGTCCAATCAAGAATATGTTTTATTCATTTTAATTTGTTTTGAAAAACTAGAAGAATCTCTACAAAAAATGAATCCTCAATTCTCTACCCATTCGAAAGAGATTTCTAATGAATGCAAATTTTCTTAATTATGTCGGAGTTAGAAGTTATGGGTTCTGTAAGTTCACTACCCATTACGACTTCTATGAGTGTTGTTATTAATACCCATATTGAACCATGGCACAATAATTGTGCACAACAACAATTCTATTAGAAAACAACATTAACAACAAAATCATCATCATAGGAAAATCATCATCATAGTAGGTCTACTATGTCTTTTCGAGCCTACTAGCGATAATCAAATGTAGTAGAACACAAGCCCATTCCCCATTTTCATTGTTTATTTGTAAATTCTTCTTCAAATTTCATCGAGAATAATAGTAATGTCATGGATGAGAATTCACATGATGCACAAACTCCCAAGGGAACCACACTTGTGGATGGTTGCAGTGTCGATAACAAAGAGGTGATGGGTTCAACTCATAGTTTAGTTCCTGAGAGCAGGGATGGAATTTGATTGGCAAATTTCTCGTCACGGGTCAATTTGCCAGTTAAATATGGTTAAGTTTTTTTAATAATCATCAATATTTTTCGTAGAAACTCTCAAAACGTTCATTTAAGTTAGGAAAACCGTCAAATTTGACATGCTCGTGGGTTATGAAATTCCAACCCTGCCTAAGACACAATCCCAGGATCATGAAAACCTCAAACGTAAGTGTCAATTAAGGCTTATCAATAACCGAGAAGCTTCATTTCAATCATGGAAAAGGAGGAAATCCTAGATTCAAGGTCTTGAATCCAAGTTCCATATGTGGGAGAATTATTATAATCAACATCATAGATCAATTGCCTTTGTAAGTGCTAAAAATAAAGTTTTGAAATATGATCTTGTTGATTTGCAAAATTGATGCCCAATACAACGAACTACACTGATTCATCTCTATATTAATATAAAAAATTATAATCTCACTATTTTATTATTTTAAAGGATGACTTCTCTCAAAAGTCAAGGGTTACTTCATAAGGAATAAAAATTGTTCCATGAACTTGAAGTTTTTAAGACCTATGTTTCCTTGGTTGAAAGGAAAACTGGGAGGAATGTAAATGATTTAAGAAGCGAAAATGGTGTTCATGTGTATTGGTTCAAAAAGTTCAATATTTTATCCAAATTTTAGGCTATTGTAAGGTAAAAACCACTCTACATACTCTTTAAGAAAAATGGTGTTGATAAGATATTGAATTGAACCTTGATCAAGAAAATAGGAAGCATGAAAATAGAAGTTGGTTTGAAAAAAATCTTTTAGGTTGAAGCAATTTCTCTAGAAAAATATTTGACCAATAGATCACATAGTTCAGGTTTGGGTGACAAGACACCAAAAGAGACTTGAAGTGGATATGAGCCCTATGAGATTAGGTGTGAAGCTTACATGCATGTACCCAAGTTGTGGGTTTTGCATGAGCATTGGCATACTCACACTCAAAACGTGTTCTTCAAGGAGGATAATCTTGTGAAGATCAATATGAAGAATTTGTACTTATAGAAAAAATACAACTTGTAATTATTTTTTATTTCCAACTTGGAGTTAAACATCGACAAGAACCAAATGAAAAAATTGTAGAGGAAGGAAATAAAAATCCACTTGAATAAAATCCACCATTATGACCAAATTAAAATATGCATCATGAACATGATCATCTTGATAAGGGAAGAAATTGAGGAGGATCCTTTATGAGAAAAAGATCCCTAATAGGTATGGCTATGAGCCAACAAATTTAAGTTATTTTAGTGAATCCTTAACTGCAAATGCGAATACAGATCCAAAGGGATTTCACTGCTCACAGCGAAATTGTGACTACAAATTTAAAGCTAGAGAGATTCTTTCCCGGAGTCGTGAACTAGGAGGATTGTATTATATGGTAGTAAACATGTTATCATTTTTTGTTATTATATTACAATTTATTTTCAATATTATTAAGCCTTGTCTAACTTTTTTAAGTTTTGGATTTTTTTGCTGGAATCCGACCACATAAATTTGTACTAAAGCACTATTTTATGTTGTTTATAATTCAATTTTTAATGTAGAAATAGATTCAACATGCTCAAAAATACTTACTCAAATTACATAGAAATAATCTCTCAAATCTGTAGATCTAACAATTTCTCACCAAATTTCGGGCAAATATCCCCAAAAAATATCAACCAATTCTAATTGTTAGTTTACTCTATACAATTTACTAATTCCAATTTTACAAGTGATTCTCAATGTTGTGTTGATTCTTTTCATATTATGTACTCTCTATAACCTTGTTGCACATTCGTTGTATAAGCTTGTTGAATGGTCTTTTTCGATTACTGATTCCAATCTTAAGTTTTTATCAATGCTGTGTCAACCCCCTTTTCATATTATGCAGACTCTGGATAAGCCTGTTGCACAGTTTTTTTTATTAGATTGTCCTATCCCAAACATGGCACCCTCCTTAAATTTAAAAAAAAAATAATCGATACTCTCAACTTCAATGACACATGGCCAACGTACATCCTCGCAATAATTACTGCACCAAACCAATAAAACCTCACATGGTTTCTCTTATATGTTAACCTAATTGTCTCGTGCAAATGCACAAACTTAATTGTTCATATATATCAACCTCATTTTCCCTCTAATTGTCTTAAAGCATAAATATATATATATATTTTTTAAGTAAAAAAGATGGATCCTATTATATCATCATAAACAAAATACAGTAACTATTTGTGACACCAGCTGTCCCGCCTGTTATCCCCGATATCTAGGGATAACTAGAAGATCATGTCTCGAGGCCCATAGGTCCTAGACATGGAGTACCGAGAGCAGGATTGACTTGAGCTTGGCCATGGAGGGCCCATCTTTCTTCTTATTTGTCATATTTTTCCTGTCAGCAATAGCAGTTTCCATCACCACTGGCCTGGGCTTGCATCGGAGAGGAATCTTGCTCCATGAGGTAATTGGTCCGAGATATCATGGTATGTGTCATGTTTGATTATTAAAACCTTCTTATATATGCATTTGGTTCCTTTCATTTTTGATGACTGCTTGGATCTTACACTAATCCACTTGACCATTGTTGGGGTGATTGATCGGGTAACTTAGCAAGCTAATATTCATGGGTTTTGGTTAGCCACCAAGGGAGATTTGCAGAGCCATCATCCACTCCCACCATCTTATCATATTTACATCTTATACCCTGCTCATCCATCCCATGACCTTTGAGGGTTTCATCTTGTCTTGTGGGAAGAAGGGGCTAAAGGCCCAGGGGGTAAAAGCAGCTGGTAAAAGATAAAAGCCATAGGAAATAAAACCTAGAGATGCTTCACCCAGGGGATCCCCGAGAAGGCAATAAAAAGCCTCTCGATAAGAAACTAAAGGGACCCTAAGAAAAATAATAAAAAACAAGACCTAACCAAGAGGATGGGAGGTCTCATCACGAGCCGACCC